>VMRN01000076.1:1146580-1162590 GCA_010277015.1 Poeciliopsis turrubarensis
AACAGTATTCTGAACATTTTTTTCCAATGAGGTTTGAGGTACGTCGACCACAATAGTTACACATGCTTAAATGATCTTGTACATTTCTTATTTCTTATTACATAATCTTTTTACATGATGCACTTGTAGTCCACTTTCCAAAAAAAAAAAAAATAAATAATGAAGTAATTTAGTGAAATGAATGGCATCAAAAAGCTGGTTGATGATGAAGCTTCTGTGGGTGCATGTCTGCTGATGAAAGTTGGCACAACTGCAAGCAGAACCCCGGCCGTAAAACACTGACTTATGCCGGATGCACGTGAGAATTACAAACCATAGGCCAGAATCAAAGGCTGGATTGGCAGGAAAACAAAGCGGCATTTGTTGAAAACAATCCACAGCAAACAATGAATACTCCACTGGGCTGAGCACGCCCAGTGGAATCCAAATGGCAGAATGGCTGTATTATTGAGAAAAAGAGGAATGCAACTTGTTACAAAGGAAAAACTATTTCTGTGATTTCTAAATAAAAGTTTTAAAGTCGGTGACGTCACCGACTGCTTGTCGCACACTTCATCTTCAACGGCTTGTTCTCAAAGGCTAACATTTTATTCTCGGCAACTCTTTGGTAACCGACTAATGAGGTCATCCTTGTGCATTTTCCCAGCCTGCTGAAACACAATCTGCTGGTGAGAGCATCAGGGAACGCTGCCAGGAGAATCACTAGGCAGAGCTTTATAGCACCATAAAAAAAAAACCAATTGAACCTATTTGAGTCTGTGTTTACTGTCCAGATAACGGGTCCTTGTTGATCAATGGATTCGATCAATGGAGGTGGATTTTAAATGGTAACTCTAAGATTTAAAATGAGCAGACAGGGTGTGACAAAATGCAATAATTCTTAGTTTAGAAGATTGAACAGTAAGATGGTGGACTACACTTCTAACAATACACTTCAAATAACAGGTGACAGGAAAGTCAGGGGAGAGGAAAATGAAGACATTTTATGCGCCGCTCATTGCACACTTTTTAAGTCTTGCTAAACGCCAGTAAAATGAGCTGGGAGAATTGGGAGAATTTTTGCAAAAGGAAACTAATTTTAACTTGCCATCTGGTTGTGCCACAAAGGTCTTGTTCTAGCCTTAGACTAGATAGTCAAACGATTCCATGTTTTTTCCAGCAGCAAGCAGAAAATGTTCCTTCCCCAACTTGAAAACCTAATTCATCCCAAGTGATGTTGCCAATCAGTTGCGGTTGGATTGATTTTTGTTTCAGTACCAAAATTTATAAAAAGGCAGAACATTTCCAAATTATTATTAAGTTTTCTAATGCTGCAGAAGAATAAAAAGCATCATCAATTCCAGAGGCAATATTACACCGCTTGTGATGGACCGAGTTAAAACAGGAGGAGTCACAGGATATGTTCAGAAAAATCTTTTGTTTTTATTATTATTATTTTAACCCAAAGATTATAAATGACAAAAGAGAAACTGAGCTCATAAAAGAGGTCAAACAAACAAAATTGAACTCAGGCAAAAAAAAAATGTAAGCAAACTGGCTGCACAAACAAACATAACTGACCTCATAAAGCAATGACACACATATACCGGCTGATCAGTCCAATTAAGACACAATAGGGGTAACTAAAGGAATACTAAATGTAGAGCTAATAATCCGTGCTACGTGCTGTACTGTTGACAAGACGCAGGACTTATGGAAACTCTCACCTTGTCCTCTCCAGACAAATCACTCTCCAGATTTCTCAAACAATCAAACGAGAGAGAAAATAACTCTGCAGCCATTTCCGGTTTTGGTGCACAGCAGTGCTTTGTGTGCTACCCTTTTTCTACCAAGGATTGTGTGAACAGATGCGCTGGTCGCCATCGGAGATACAGAAAGATACTAGTATCTCCCAGTATCTTTCCAGGATGTACAAGACATTTTTATTGGTCACAACTCTTCACTACAAATTACAACCTCAGCAGAAAGAAATCAAAAATTCTGGTTGGTCAAAGTTTTTTGACATTTGAAACTCAGACATTTCCATGTTTTTCCTAAAAAAAAAAAAAAAAAATCTGAGTTTCAAAAGTAAAAAAATCTCAACTTTTGAAACAGAACATTTTCAAAATTTGGAAATGCTTCATTTCTGACACTCAGGAACGCTCAGAGATTCTGGGGGGGAATTTACTCCATTTCTCCCATCTAGAAAAGCCCGAAGACGCTGAACTAAATCTTTTATTTTGGTGCAATATTCCTTGCAGCAAGTTTGATACGTGTAAATTGTGCTGCTCAGCCATGGTGCTTTTACACTTAGCATCATTTTCTAAACTATCACTAAGATGAGAATAACGTCAAACAGACTTTTCAAAAGATGCATTTGTGTAGATAATAGAGGCATCTTGAAATTAACTTAACTGATTATGTGGTGCCCGTGTAAAAATAAACCAAAAAAAAAAAAAAACACTGTTTAAACCATCTAAATGAGGACTTTACATTGAATATAAATGGCTGTGGTGACTCTGTATAAAATCTAAGAAAGTACAAAAAAATTTATAATAATCTGCTAAATTAGCAGAGGACAGTATTTGAATTTGTTCATCCCTCAAAGTAACAATGTCTCCTGGTGTGAAAAAAAGGTCTTAAAATTCTCTAATATGTAACTCTGATATTCTGAATATAAAACAAAGTTCTCAGATAAATCCTGACCCTTGTCCAAAAGGGCTGCCAACCTGCCGCCATAGTACCTAAACATGAATCCGACTCAGATTTAAAGGAAAGTCTGAGGACATCCACTGAGTTACTGCTGAACTGTAATGTTGAGGATTTACGGTTTCAATACAAGTGGGAGGTTTCACATCTGCAAAGAGTGATCGTAGAGTGATTTAATGTCTGCATCAAAGAGAACCGAGTCTCATTCATACGGGCGACCATCCAGCACAGAGTTTTCCTCGTATCGCTTTAGAAGGTCGGCTGATAAACAGAATGAAATCATCAATTAGACGCCGGCACATTATTCCGTTTGCAGCAGTAGAAAGGATGCTGCATGGTTGCCTAAAAACTAACAGTGATCCAGTTTTTTGCTGTCGTCTCAGGAAATCAGAGGATTTCCTTTTGATTTAAAAAAAGAAAACATCCAACCTATGTTTCCTATGTGTGAGACCAATCCCACTGAGGATATACCTGCTACTCTAACGTGACATAATCCTTTTAAAATGTGATGTAGTTTTTTTTTTTTTTTTTCTGTCTGATGGTGATATTATGCGAATTCCAGGAATTGAAAACAAAAATAAACTATTCAAAATTAGGATAACTTGTAATTAAAAAGGTTTGAAGATGTTTTGCAGCCAGAAAAACAGTATAAGTTTTTATTAAATCTTGTTTTAAGTCCTGTCATTAACAGATGTGATGTGATCTGATCGAGACGTGTAAAAAACAAAGGTGTTTGTAATAAAATGAGCAGTGGCACAATATACTGATCATTACTTGATAGAAGTCACTGTCAGTGAACTCCAACCTGTTAGCCGTTCAGTTTTGATGGATTTTTCCATGTAATCTGACTCCATATTCTAAAAGTACATGCTGACTATCTAAACTTTGACAAGACAAAGCAGCTTGGAAGGTAAAATACTTTGGCGCGGTGCTGTTGGTTTGACATGCTGTTGGCTGGCGCTCGCAAAGAAGCCATTTCAGGAGAGCTTTTTGTCTTTCTTGATGCTGATTGGCTGAATCCCAAAGAGCGGAAATGAGGAAGAACGTGGATATTAAATTCGATTCAAAAATATTTTACTGATCCCGAAAGGAAACTAAATGTTTTTGTAACTCGTTTTATTATGAATTATGGAGAGCTTATTTTGTAGTCGAAACTCAGAAATTCCAACTTCCCAGTTGGAGAAAAAAAAAAAAAAAAATCAACTGGCACTCCCTCACCGAACTCGGACTTCGGTGAAGACACCTTTATTTTACAAGACACATTTATAAGAGTCAATTTTACTATAATGTATTCAACTCTAACCTGAACAAATTGAAGAACTTTCAGCTTATGGATAGTAAATCTTAAAGCGTTGTTTGTTAGATATAACTTCTTGGGCGTCGCCATGTTGGAATCCTGACTTCTTCGACTATGTCAACTGGAAGACGGTTTCCTCAGGTGTGACGTCAAACCTAGCTCCACGTTCCAACTTCCTAGGTAAATTGAACGCACCACTAGCTACTGTGGTAATGCTTGGACAGTTTCCACTTTGTGTATTAATGCCAGTTAAAGTTTATTTCAGAGACATTGGTGGCTTTGTCAATGCTACCAAACGCAACATCATGTACATGTTCTCATACTTTGACTATCCCGGCCCACGTTGCTGCGGAGGGGGGCGGGGAGCACCAAGGCCATGACAACACTCCTCTAGTCATCGGTCACAATAGAAGCAGAATTCGGTTCGTCTGATCCCGCCGACAACCTTCTACCGCCGCCAGGGCCGCGGGAAGCCACTCATGATCAGAGCGCAAGTGTGTGTTTGCGTGTGTGTTTGATGGAGCTCCAGCAGGGAGGGGCTCTCTTGTCTCTCGATTTTCCGCCCTGATTGGAGTGAATGAGCGGCTATTCTGTTCCTCAGCCTCTATGCCTCTCTACGTTTGTATCCAAGTGCACGTCGCGGAGGCAAAATGACACACTCACAGCTCGAGACGTGACATCATCCCAGCCTTGATGTCTGAGCATGAAAAGGATGCACAACAATGCAGACAATTAGCCCTCTTTTGTGCACCAGGAGCTCAGCGCTGCATCGGAACAACAGATTGCAAGAACATTTAGAAACGATTGGACATTTTGCTTTTGGGGCAACAATTACACCTGTTGCCACTCGACCTTCTGTGTAGCAAACTTTAGACTTCCTGTTGCATTAATCACAGAAAAAAAAAACCCTCTCTGACCTTGTTTTGTATGACTTTAACAGACCATTAGGTCAATAAGTCTACAGCCTCTTGGGTAGCAGTTGTGGGGTTAAAGGTCAATGCAGGTTAAATCAACTTCCTCTTATGATTATCAGCATCAATAGAATTTAGTTGAGGAGGGGCTCAGGACTTTTTAACAACACGAGTCCCAACAGGACGTCTAAGGTAAATTATAAATATTTGCTGCATCAGCAGCTTAAAACCAAACAGCAGCAGCAGCGACTGTTTTTGGTACTGGAGCAGATGAACCAACCTAAAGAGGCAGAGAAATGGTGGATATGGATGGAGACTTATTTCAACGATGAATAAGCCTAACTTCTGAGTAAGTCAGATGGTGAATGCGTGAAAGCAGAGTTGAATCAACAGAGTTGTGCTCAAAGCAGGTACAAGAGACAAGACAACAACTAAGTCAGGAGATTTTCACAACATACACAGGAATGATGCATAGGTTGTAGAATTTAGTAAATGTGTTCAGACTTGTTAAAGTGACCTAATGTAATACCAGACTTTCCATTGGTCTGCAGTTTTCTATAATTGATCCGACTATATTTAGTTTTGTTTAAAAGAGGTTTGGCAACTGCAGTTTTAAGGCTCTGTGGAAAATAACACCATCATTCATGTCAGCATGGACTGCAAAACACTGTTTTCATTTTTCTCTCGTTGAACGTGCATCGCAGGGCCGAAGAGAGAGTCAGACCTTGCACCGGCAGGCTGTTCCTAATAAAGTGGCCGGTGAATGCACCTGGTTTCCTCCTCCTGAGGCAGATATCTCTGGTCTGAAGGAAAACTTTCCTGCTTCTCCGCTTAAATTCGTGGCCATGACATTCGTGCAAGAGCAACATTGAAACCGTTGTCAAAGTATTTCAAAAATAGCCAAAAAATAAAGAACAGCATAAAATTTACAAGTCGACCAAATTGTTGTTACAGATCAGTAGTCACAAGTAGAGTTTCAGTGTGACAATGGAAAGGAAACGGCAGTAAAAGATTTTGTAGTTGGTGAAATGAAACTTAGTGAAGCGTCACATCCGAAGCGTCCCAGCAGAAACGTTCCTTCCCTCAAGAAAACTTTTGAGATTTGCTCAAAACGACCACTGAGGGAACAATCACCTCCACGTTTTAAGACTCTCTGATACCCACATGGCCATATTCTGTACATTTTGGTCAGCATCAGCAGAATTTAGTTAAGCAGGTGCTTAGGACTTTTCAGCAATACGAGTCACAAACAGAAATAACACACATCATATGTACAATATGTGTATATGTGTCTATTTTTCTTGTCTTGCAATGTTTTTTTGTTTGTTTTGTTTTTGCTTTTGCAAAATCCTGATGAAGTTTATTAAACCTTGGCCATAATTCTTGGTAGTTCAATGATTTTTTTTTTTCTGCTTTTTTGTTTGTTTTTGGCTAATGTGACAAAACAAAAACAAAACAAAAAGCCGTTTTCTATCAAAATGCCAGAATGAACGTGAATAGATCCAATACTAACGTGCGTTCGTGATAAAAGCGAAATAGCAAATGCCTCTGGACCACAAAGTGTCGGATTTAATCAGTCAAATGTTTACAACCTGCACACAGTCAACCAAACCTTTAATCTTGTAAAATTAAGTGTAAGACGCACCTTTAATTGCAGCATGAGGCAAATATTATGTTTTTGAATATTTTTTTTTTCCCCCCCCCAAAGCTGATGAAACAACGGAACATCCAACAGAACTGGGATTTCCCTCCCCCTCCACCCCTCAGATCAAACCTTTCCTTTCAACTAAAGATGCCGCCTGCAGCGAGCTGATGAAATTACTGTATACATCACAGCATGCCGGGTCTTGACGCTGAACATGCTGCGGTGCGGACGGGCGTTTAAGCTGCATAAACTTTCTAAAATCAGATTTGTTTTCACGGTTACCAGGGATCGACTTTAAATGTGTCAGACTTCCACTTAATATCTCTTCAAAATCCCTGTGAAAACGATGACTCAATCACCGCTCCGGGTAATGACTGTTTACACTTTGATTTACAGGCACGTTTATTATTTTTTTATTTTGATTTTTTTCTCTATTTTCCAGGGATCTGCCTCTTCAGTGGGAGCGTTAACGCCCAGACTCCCATCCTTTGCCTCAGGGTGCCTTCTTTCTATAATTTCCTTCAGCAGCGAGCGAACGCCATAATGAGCCTCTGTAAAGCCGTTGGCCTGCGAAGGATAGGAGCAGATATGCCATGTTAGCCCCCTGCCAAAGGTGGAGGTGGATAGACGGAGCGCGTGGGCTCACAGCCACCCACACACCAAACTCCCAGGCTTGTAATTGTGATCTTGTAATACATAAGGATACGCACACAAACACAGGCTTTTTGTACGCTTTTCAGTATTTAGTCTGCGATGCTGCAAAGATCAACATGTGAATGTGAGCAAACATTTAGATTTGATCCAACAATTATTAATGATAGTGCCACATTTTGATTTATAGAGGCGTTTTGGGTTGGGTTTTTTTTGTTGTTGTTGTTTTTTTTCTCGCCATCCCACAAATGGCTTTCATCTGGCTGGACGTGGCATAAACAGCCGACGGATCCAATAAGATATTGCGTTAGCGATGTTGCCGGGAGACGTTGACTGTTACGGGGGTTTTGTTTGCTGCATGGATGAAAAATGCATATCCCAGCTCATCAATCAGTGATAAATTATTTATGTGTCGAAACAGCAATCAAGCAGTTCAGTCCCAGTTTACAACACTTTGTTGGCTGATTAAGATACAATGGATTGAGAAGTGGAGGCATTTCTTTTTTTTTTATTTTATTTTATTTTTTTTATTGCATTTTTACAAGCAGAAGCTTTTATTTAACTGCTTGACCACAAGAGCTGCAGAGGAGCTGAGCAGTTCACCCGTTGGTCACAATGTCATGAAAGTCGACGTGAACTGCCCCAGAGTTTATTCTTTGGTCGGAGGATTCACTTCTTGCAAATCTGTGTCCCGTAAACACGTTTAATGTGTTCTGTTTCACATCAGAAGGTCAACTCTGTCTTTTGTTTTTGGAAATAAACATCCAATTTCGTTGCTCTCAAATGCAAATTGGATAACAACATACACACTGACGTTTGAACTCGCCAGTAGAACAGGATGTGAAGTAAATGGAGCGGGGCTCGGTCCAAAAAAGAGCAGAGCGAGGCTGAACTTTCTACTAAACACTGCGTGTTTAGTAGAAAGGGTACAGCTTTGCTCAGAAGTCAGAAGCAGCTCCAAGTTGGCAAAAAAAAAAAAACCAGAGCAGAAAAGTTCCCTGAAATCAGATCTGTTGGAACTGAAGGTTTCTCACCAACCACCTCAAAATCCCATATGGCTTCATGTTTTTTTTTTTTGTTTTGTTTTTTGTTTTTAAAAACCTCTGATAGCTGCAGTAAGACACAGTTTTATAACAGTTTAAACAATATTTTTTAAACTCTTTGTGTCTCATCATTTCACCTTCACTTCTTGTAGGACGGTACAGGACAGAGAAATAATTTGAACTGATTTTTGATAATAGCAGGAAGAAAATCCTGCTGTTTCTCCCACTTCACATCCTTTAAAAATATGACATTTTTAAAGGATCATTACTTTGGTATGCCGCTAAATACAGGCCACGAAGTTTCTTGAAAAATAAAAAGAAAAGGTCTTTAACTGAAAAACAAGTTTGAAATTGAAAAGAAAAAGGTTTCAGTTTTATACATATTTATTTTCAACTTCAAAATTTTTCTTTTGGTTAAATTTTATGCCCCCATAAAATTGGTCAACTTGACTTCTTACCTCACAATGTATAAAGCAATAAAACATTATTATGAAGACACACTGACCTGAAACTTTAGAAAAGTGCATTTGATGACAGCTTTTAATATTGGCAAATTGGCTCTCCACCCAGGGCGCCATGCAGTGGGCAGGAAGCAGAAGCCTTTAGATGAACAAAGCAAACAAATCAACTCTGAAAAGACACAAAATCGAGTGCTTTTTTTCATCACCAGACAACGAGACACTGGTATAATATGCACATTAAAGAATGTCAGGAATATAAAAATATTATAAACTTCTTGTAAATTAAGATTTCATAACGCTCAGGGCATCATTTATGCTATGACCAACACTGAATGGTGTTGTTTGTGAAGGACAAATGAATGTTCATCAGAACAATTTAAATGTTCATTAGGACAAAATAAATGTTCATTAGGATAACAGCTTTCAGCTGCTTTAGCAGGTTACTATGAAAACTTAAGAGGTCAAATTGGCAATATGCAAATTTTTCTCCTCAGTCAGTAGCTGTTGCGGGAAGTCTATACAGAGTGTAAACATGACCCTTTATTCTGTTATCCATTGCCTTCGCTACAGCCTTAAGACGACCTTGGTTGGCAAACAGAGCTCTGAAGAGCAAAAGGAGTGCACTGCAAAGACTCAGTGTTTAATGAAGATGTTATGGGAACGCGCATCCAGAAGCAAGGCTTTCAACAGACTAAAGAAACAATTAGCAGCGTGCAAGGCCAAGTGTGCATAAGGCGGGGGATTTAAAGCACTTCAAATGTTCAAGTGGGCAACATATGCAAATGAGGCTCCTTTTCCCACCACCGGAGTTTTAAATGAAAATATATCTAAAATCCCCCAAAACAAATATTGCAATGATTTTTGCTCAGTAAGCTTTGAGAAACGCGTCAGAAACGTTTAATGTCAAATGAAATGCCATTCAGCTCGGAAACTCAGCGCGGTCTTACTGGAACAGTTGAACAACTATGTGGAAAAAGAAAGTTGGAAATATGTAGAACAGGTGGGAAAGAAGAGAAAAAGGCACGTTTACCTACCAAAGGTTGGCTATGAGGTCTGATACAGAACGGAAGAAATCAATACTGAAAGCAGAAATACAGAGACGGATCATTTCCGCCCCTGATGCTGTTTCCCAAATGACTAAACTTGCCTCTCAGAAAAAAATTGTGTCATCCATGTTCTCATCACGTGTATGCGCTTTTAGTTATCATATCCGACATACGGGTATCAGCTGCACCATTCCGCTGTCGTTCGAAAAAAAGGAAAGAAAAAACTGCAAGGGAAAACTAGCGCTTTGCCTCGGCTCTATTTGTGGTTGTCTGTCACCATCTAGTGGCGTTGTGTGGTACTGCTGCTACTGATCTTTCCTTTTGGATTTGAGGGAAGCCTTGAAAGTGAAGTTAAGTGAACTCATCGCAATAGAAAGAGTAAATAAAGACAAGTTTGCTGTTTCTGTCAAAATCAAGTATAGTTATATAGAATCTGCACATTTTCAAAACGGTCTGATTTTCCATATTATCGTTATTTATTGAAGAAAAACCAGAAGGACAAAAACCAAAGTGGTTTTTTTTTCTGATTTCAAATGATTTGTGAAGGAGAGAAGTATCAGCTTGGTACTTGTGATAACAGGCAATTGATTAATAGGAGGAGTTTCAGAAGTTGTTTTTCAGTAGGGAATTGTTTGCCATGACTAGAAGAGATCCTTTCTTTGTAAAAGAAAAAAACAAGATGTTGACTTAGTTTTGCAAATATGCAGCTCAGCAAAATAGATGACTCCTGAAGGATGTAACGTTGTCAAGTTTCCCATATGTAGCAAAAAGTCACATGTGATAGCTGTATACCAACTATCACACAGAAGCAGGACGTGGATATTTGTGGTTCTTTTGCTCTGAGCGCCTTATAGTTGTTGATTGATTAACAAATTTACCTTCAAAGATCCTCTACAATGAAATCAGTCGTTCACATACACACTGATGATGGCAAGTTACTACATGGTAACCACAGTCTCCCAGGGGAAGTCTGATAGAAGTGAGGCTGGCATATTCTGGCATCGGCCCCATTGACCAACACCAACAGGCAAGGAGACTTTGACAGAGGTGGATCGAACTGGCAACTCACCGACTGTGAGGCAACCTCCTAATGCTGGCACCACCGTCTAATGAACTGACAAACGCCTCTGTACCCTAAAACAGAATACAAAGCAATGGGCTGGGCAGGATGAAAATATATTCTAACTCTCTTGGATTCATCAATGAGCCAGCCTACATCAAACAGGAAGTTGAATGGAACTCCTTCTCCTCTTCCAGATCCTTTTTGTGTTTACCATAAAATGTACTTTGCTGCTGCAGACTCAAAGAGAGGGAGAGCAGGTCTCTATCCAGGCTGCTCCTTGGCTTGGATTCAGCCTCTCAGTCCCCCCATCTCCCTTTTCTTTTCTGTCAGCTTCCCACCGTGAGGAGCTTCTCTCTGACAGGGCCCGGGGGACGTGGTGCTTCCCCCAGTCTCCTCGCAGGTTTCCCATCATCCCTAGTCTGAAGTCACTTTTGCTTCTAAGATAAATGCACCACATGCGGTCCCACATGAATGTCCCTTGCTCCCCTTTGTGTTCTCTGTTCTCTTTTCCTGCTCCTAATCATTCAAGGGTTTCCATCAGGGTGAATCATCTGTTTGTTATATGACTTTTCAGCCACTTTCTCTCACAGTTTCTGCTCCTTGTCCGTCTGCAGTCTTCGTTCTCACATACTCCACTCTTTCTGTGTCGGCGCACGGAACACATTAAGCTCTCTTTTTGGCTCACTCCTCATTATTGAGTTTTCCAAGGAAGAGCAACACTTATATGGGAATAGTGCAGAGTGGAAGATGGTGATAGTTTATCTGCATTAGTCTAAAGCAACAACTGATTCAAAATAAAGTCACGTATGTCTGTCGGTTTCATCTTGCACACCTCAGTGAACTTTATTAGGCTAACACATAGATGTTATTTTATTATATGTATTAAAAGCTTGACTCTGCAGGCTGCAGAACTGTATTCATGGTGGGTTCCAGATACAGTTCTGTCTGTCCTGCCAGCAAGAAACCAAGCAATCCTGAAGACAACAAAATATACCTGGTAAATGCATAATTTTGATTTGCCACATGGTGCATCACACCAGGGTTCTGGTACTACTGTGTGGGCCTATTTGAAATTTCTCCACACCAGATATCCGCAGCGTTGGTCCGATTTATGAATGCTAATTTCGACCAGCCATTCTCTACCGCTCCCTCCTCAAGCGCGCAGAGGTTCACTTAGGGAGTGTCAACAAATTTCCCAATCAAACACTCCTAAGAAACAAATGTAAATAAATATCTTGCCTTGTGATCAACTGACACAAAATTCATGCCATTACACGAGACGCACTTTTCTCTAGTGAATTTTTAAGTCATACTCAATATTTTAAATAATTATAATATTAAAAAGTTATAAATTATATTTAGCAGAAAATGACAATATAAAAAAATAAAGGATTTTTTGGACCTTTCCCCTTTTTGCACCACCCAGGTCTGTTTACCAGTTTCGCGACCTGAACCAAAACCCCTCAGTGTCGGCCTTTTAGAGGAGATTCCTTCCATGAAAACTCTGGAGTAGAGAATAAACTTCTCTTTTCCTTGGGAAACCAAATGTCCAGTTTTATTTATTTTCACAGGAGTAAAAAGAGCAGAAACTGACTTGCACTTTGCACAGAATCCTACAGTATACAGTGAAATGATGAAGATTGCATGACTGCAGTGTGGATAAATGAATGTCTAAATGAGAAACAGCCACAGTTTAACCTGAGTTCATCAAACACTTTTCCTCATCAAAAACATCTTTTGATGAGGAAAACACTCTTGAGCAGATTTAATGGGAAACTGGGTGATGGTGTTTTGCACATAGTTAAGCCTTTATCAATTACAGCCACATTGGCTGAAGCTAGTCTAAATTGTTGGAAAAACGTATGTTTGTCTTAATATGAATGAATTGATTTGGAAATGTTTTGATGGTTTGAAACATCTTCACTAGAAAGCGTGAATCACTTCAGAGCTTTCCCTGGTTACCATAGCAATAGCAACTAATGTTACACTTCTACCTAACTGATGATGTCACTAGGATCCCATGCTTTGTGTCATAGGTTCTATGACATCACCTCTGAAGCCTCTTAAATAGTGTCGCGTGTGTTCGAGAGTCATATGTGCAGAACCCCACATTTATAGTGAGTTTCTTCATCATGACACTAAAACTAGCAATCGATACGCGTGAGTTAACCAAAAGGCTTATGCCTTTCATAACTACGAAGAATGGAAAACCAAATATCAACCAACATTCCCAGTTTGTAGGGAAGGACACTTATTTGGATACTCTATTGGCAAGGTTGCCGAAAGTTCCTAAATATTTAGAACAACAAAGGAAGGAGGAAGAAAGACTGATGAAAAAAGAGGCCAAGAAAAAGAAGCCAAAAAAGAAAAAACCTAAAACAAGTGACTCCACGACCACAACTGATTCTGATTCAAGCAAAAGCTCCTGCTCCAGTTCCATTTCAGAAGAGGGAATCGATATTGAGAGAGCAATTGAACTAGACAATGAATTCAGGAAAAAAATGGATTACAAAAGGAAACTGGAAGCCTTAGTTAAAAGAGGAGAGGAATTGAAGAAGAAGACGGGAAAACTATTTATTTACGAAAAAGAATTGATCATTTGGAAAGAAGACCAGAGGAAGAAAATCATCGAAGAAACAAAAAGACAGAAGAAAAAACTATCAGAGCCACTTGAAACCAAACAAGAAGTTTTCGATTTGCCCAGAGCTAAGTCCAGTGGAGTTTCAGAAAAAGAAAAACTTGACAAACTGTTTAAAAAGTATTTTACACTTGATAAAACACAAAAACCAGCCAAAATGATTCCTAAAAATTTAGGAAAACTAAAATACAAGAGAGTTAGTGGAAACATTCAGGAGAAGGAAAAAAAGGTTCCTGAAAAGGGTAAATTTCAAGAGAAATATAAGAAGACGGCCTATGAAATCCTGGAGGAGAAAAAGAGAAAAGCTGCCAAAACCGCTTTAGAGGGACAAAAGTTTTATAAAGAAATGGGCCCACAGAGGATTCCCCAAAGATTCCTCGATAAACAGGAGAGACAAAAGAAACTTGAAATGCAAAAGTCTTTGACTGCTGCTTGGGACCATCAAGTTGAATACAAACGGCAGAAGAAGATGGAAATGGAGAAGATGAAGAAGCAGGAGTCTTACTACCTGATGGAATCAGACCGGCTGCATAGGATGGAAGAAATTGAGAAAAAGAAGGCGAAGCAGCAGAGATTCAGCACCCAGGAGAAGACTAAACCAATCATCAGGGAGGAAATCATAAGACATAGAGAAATTTTTCAGAGTGTTGGTGACTCAAAGGAAGGCTTTCAGTCCACATCTGTGTTTGTACAACACAAGAGTGAGAGCAGGTTTCCTAAAAAGGTCTCATCTCTAGATTGTAAAAATATTGTTCATGAAAAGCCACTTTGTCACAGAATTCAGGAGACTCTGCCAGCAGCAGCACCAGAGAGAAGTGGGTCCAAGTCCTGTGTGGGAAGAACGCCTGTGTGGCATTCTGCTGACAAACATGACGACGTAAAAGTCAGCAACGTTTGCAGACCTTTACTGAGTCGAGAGAAAGTTAGTAATACCAAGTCTGTCAGACTTCCCCCACTGAACTCCAAGTCTGTGCACTTCCTTGACGATTCCCAACACAGTTGTAAGAGTGAAAACCTCCCATCTATTACCAGGACCGAATGAATCATGATGTTTCTCAGCTGGCCAAAGAGTGTGATGGGATTTGAGATGAGATGAGGTGACCCAAGTGGCTCATCGTTGAAATAACATCTTTATGGTAATATACGTCAGCTACGCTAGACGTATATTACCAAATTTAAGTAATTATAATAGGTTTTCTCTGGGTGATCCAGTTTCAATAGAAAAACGATAGACAGACAGTCAGACAGATATATAGACAAATAGATATCTATCTTTAGATATATAGATAGATCTATCTATTTATCTATATAGAAAGATAGATCTATTTATGGATCTATCTCTAGATCTATAAATATCTATCTATGGATCGATCCTTCGATCGACCGACCGACAGACAGATAGATAGACAGATACTGTCAGTCATTTTCTTTATTAGTGAAATTAAGTAATCCTCCTTTAAATAAAGGTTTTCTCAGGGTGCTTCGGTTTCCCTGCAAAAACGATAGACAGACAGACAGATAAATAGATATCTATCTATAGATATCTATCTATAAATATCTATAGGTAGATAGATCTAACTAGATATATCTATCTATAGATCTAAAGATACATCTATCTCTAGATCTATAGATAGCTGTTCCTATTTTTAAGTAATTATACTGAAATTATTACTTACATTTGCTAGATATTTATGTAATAAATATCTAGCAATATATATGATATATATGATATATATCATGATATATCATGTATATCATGTATCTATTCATGATATAGATACATCTATCTATATCATGTATCATAGATACATGATATAGATCATATATCTATAGATACATGATCTATAGATACATGTATCTATAGGTTTATCTGTATCTATAGATTCATGTTTATAAATAGATCTATAGATACATGTGTCTATAGATCACATGCGTGTCATTCCCCTGTAGATCACATGTATGATCTATAGATCATGTGTAGATCTATAGATCTATACATGTGTCTATAGATCTATAGACACATGTATGAGAGAAGTGGGTCCAAGTCCTGTGTGGGAAGAATACAGGCGTGTTCTTCCCACACGTGTCTATAGACTTGCGTCTATAGATCTATAGATCTATAGACACATGTATCTATAGGTTTATCTATAGATCTATAGATAGCTGTATCTATAGATCTTTAGATACATGTATCTAGCAAATTTAAGTAATTATTACTTAAATTTGCTAGATATTTAAGTAATAAATAGATCTATAGATACATGACCTACAGATACATGTATCTATAGACCTATAGATACATGTATCTATAACTCTGTTGATACAGCTATCTATAGATCTATAGATAAAGCTATCTATAGATCTATAGATACAGTTTTCTATATCTATCTATAGGATTCCCCAAAGGTTCCTTGATAAACAAGAGAGAGAAAAGAAAGTTGATCTATAGATATATCAATCTATAGATCTATAGATAGATTGATCTAGCTAGATCTATCTATAGACCTATATATTTAGATCTAGATAGATAGATAGATAGATAGATAGATAGATAGATAGATAGATAG
>VMRN01000076.1:1162600-1212797 GCA_010277015.1 Poeciliopsis turrubarensis
ATAGATAGATAGATAGATAGATAGATAGATAGATAGATAGATAGATATTGTCTGTCATTTTCTTTATTAGTAAAATCAAGTAGTCCTCCTTTAAATAAAGGTTTTCTTTCTTTTATTTATTTATTTTTTTTTTTTTAAATATTGAAACCAAAAAACAATTCCACCAATTCCTGCACCATTCTACTGCAGTTCAGCATGAGAGAAAAAAATATTGCAAGGGAAAACAAGCGCTTTGCCTCGGCTCTATTTGAAGTTGTCTGTCACCATCTGGTGGCGTTGTGTGGTACTGCTGCCACTGATCTTTCCTTTTTGGATTTGAGGGAAGCCTTGAAAGTAAAGCTGGATAAACTCATCGATATAATAAAGACAAAGTTTTCTTTTCTTTTCTTTTTTTTTTAAAATCAAGTCTAGTGTTATAAAATCTTCACATATTCAAAACGGTCTGATTTTCCATATGATCATTTATTGAAGAAAACCAGAAGGACAAACACCAAAGTGTTTTTTTTTTCTTTCCTGATTTAAAATGATTTATGAAGGAGAAAAATATCAGCTTGGTACTGGTGATAACAGGCAGTTGATTAATAGGAGGAGTAGATCCGAAGCGGCTAACCGAGGCTTTCCATTCTCTCCGCTATGTCATCAAAAACAACTAACAGAGACCAACCTCAAAAAAATACAAGTGGAAACGCTCGCAAAGCAAGCCGAGTAGAGCTTGCTTTGCCAGTGGAAAAGGAGCATTTCTCTGGCCTGGGAACGCCTTGGGATTCCCCCAAAGGAGCTGGTCCAAGTTGCTCGCTCCCCTGAGACTCCCTGCTTAGCCTGCTGCACCAGCAGCCCAAGCCTAGATAATCAGATGGATGGATACTGTAGGACTCAGAAGGTCTATTCAGTTGTTGAAGTCAGCATAATCTACCTTTCATCAGTTGCTGTGAATATTTAGCAGTCTGTTTCACTGTTTATTATGTAAGGACATAAAATGCATTGAGTGGGCTGTTAATTAAATGAGGATGTTTTATCAGAACCTGCGTGTTGCAGGGTTTCCCCCAGAGAACTTGCTAAGCTCGGTGGTGTGGGCCATTCTGTTTTCATATTGAAAGATGCCAAGAAGAAAGAAAAAGTAAAAAGATTACAAGGTAATTATATGTTACAGGAAAGCATCGCAAGTGAAATGCTACCTAAACCCACAACTGGTCTTAAAAACAACAAATCAAAAAATACAATTAAAATGAATATTAATTATTTGCAATTCTGTTTAATCCAAATTAAGTCAGCAGCTCCATGAGACTTCCAGGGCTCCAGGGGATCATAAATGTTAATATTTTAACACAGATTACAGGTATGTAAATGTAACATTTATTGACATTATTATGCTGCTCAATTTGATTTACTGGTTTCAGCATATATAAATTAAAATATTTTAACCTTTAACCTTTAAATGTAAAATTTTACAGAGCTGACAATTTTACTTTGTACAAGTTCAAAGAACAATAGTCATAGATTGCTTGTTACCATAGCAACAATCTGATGCTGTGAGTTTAGCCATTGAGTTTCGTTCTGTTTGCCCATACAAATTAGTAAACTGTGATGATAACTTATTGTCTTTTAGGCTGGCCATTTAAACTTCTCCACCTCTCCCAGATTTCACTAAATTTAACACGGAAACTATTAGAGATGCTGATGTTTTTAGCAACAAAAGGGGCCCCTAAGTCAAATTCTGCTCAAAGCCTCATGCAGCCTTGGACCGGCCCTGCATGATGAGCATCCGCTGCACTGCGCAGAGATGCACAAATGGGAGATATAATTCAATGCTGCTGATGTGGCTTCAGTAGCTCTTCCATTTTGTTTCTGTTAAGTTTTTCATAAGCGCCTCAGAAACTTGGTTTGCTCCAATTTTGGGGAGGAGATCTTTTCTGATCTCCGTGGGGCAGCGCGCATTAACTCTGGCTGACTGAACGGACAAAGCATTTGATGGTATGAAAAAAATCAACATAATATAAAACCAGCGTGATGCGTGACTATGAGGCGAGCGCAAAAGCTCCTCACTGGGCTGAACCTGCATGATGAGGTTAGCGCTGGTTCGTTAACCACTTGCATCAGTGACCTGCGGTGAGGTGAGGTCAGGTGAGGCAGAGCCTCAGCTGACATCATGGAAAAATAGTATATAGTAGATCATTTATATTGCTGTTTTCACGCTGTGGTTTGTACTATAGAGTACCTGTTTGTCATTTAGCTTAACCAATTCTGATTATACGTTTCTTCAAAATTGCTGGATTTTTCCCATTCAAATTGGTGAGGTGAGGCGGCAGTGAGCTGAGCCTCACCTGGGATTGATCAACCTCTCTAACTGCACTGGCTGCCATTCAATGAGAGCGCGCTCCCCCTGTCTGTACGTTGCCAATAAAATGGTTTAACGTTTAATATATGAAACGATTTTCCATATTTTAGCTTATGCATAGAATGTACAGTGCTTTTTGTCACCAACTGTGTGTGTAACTTGTTTTGTGTGCTGAGGAGCGATCACAGCATGGCGGGCCGCCAGGCTTGTAACCCTGATGTTGGGAAACACACCTGTCAGAGTGTATTTGATGGAGGTACCTTTGATACCTCATTCTTTACATTAGTCACCACAGCCTTTTAATTAAGCTACGGACTAAAGCCAAATGTGCCGCCAAGCTTTTTTTTTTATTCATTATTGTTCCCAAAACACAAGAATGCTTATATTGAATATGGAGCCTCCAAGTGACAAATGCTGTCCCCAGGTTACAAAAATCCCATTTCTACATGAGTAGCACAACAAGAAACGGATTTTTCTTCACATTCCTTTTTCGTGAAATAGCTCACCGACAGTTCAATAATTCAGCGGTCACTTTATTAAGCCAAATGAGAGCATGTCCAGACATCATTCGATGAAGAATGCCTGTGAGCTTGAATTTTCAACATTTTCTCAGATTCTCAATTACAACTGATCTTCTGGTCATTTTTTGAGATTTATTGTTCCCTGTGAGGAATTGTCCTTAATGTTCTTCTTAACCAGAGTCTCCAGGTAGACTGTCATGGGAGGTCTACCACAATCTTTTCATTTTCAGACAACGGACTTGGCAGTTCTCTGTGAAGTATTTTAATTTATAGATTTTATAGAGTCAAGGATCTTAAGAGTCAGAAATACCTAGAGCAGAAGTTGAGACCAGCAGGACGTGGCTCTCTGACAGGATTAGACGAAGGTGAAACTTCGCTTTAAATGCACGGATATAGTTTGGAGGAGGCCGACCAGCAGAATAATCTGCTGCCACACACCTCAAAAGACGGAAAGAGATTTTTTTTTTAGCAACATCACTAGCCAGCATGTGTTTTTCAGTCAGTTCATTCTTTGTGATACATGGATGACAACCACCTGTGGAACAGCTGCATTAATTCCCCTGAACCTGTCAGCCTACTCCACCGCACATAATAATAAGCTAGTTTTTCTTTGCTCACACAAGCCTCCAACCCCAAAGCCACCAAGGGAGGATGTCTGCCTGTGATTTAGCAGGAGGTGTGAGAGAGGTGCAGATGTGTGATTCCAAGGGAGGAAACTTTCTCCATTTCAGCAGTCCGTCACTGCACACCCCATGAGTTTGTCATCTGCGATTATGCTCATCTCTGTGAATAGAATGCACCAACAGATAAATACAAGCTGGAGGTGGTGAGTGTGTGTGTGCCTGTGTGTGTGTGTGATGACACGTTGACAAAAGTGAACAGAATGTGAACACAGGAGAGAAAAGCAGATGTGAGAAACATTTCTGCCTGTTTTCCCTCGGTCTCGTTATCGCCGTCACTTGTAGGATGTACCTCATACTTGGTATGTTGGATTTCACTTTCTTCTGGTGTTGGGTTGACTGGTGTGGAGAAAAATGTGTTGCAATGTCACTGAAAGCACATAACATGTTTCAAAAATGATCCATCAAAAACGTTTTGAGATAATTTAATGTGTATCCAATGGATGAACGTATATCTGTCTCATTTGCTTTTTTAAAAATATATATTTTCAAGTGATTTTTTTTCCAGATTTTGTTTTGTCAAAAGATTTTTGTTTTTTCAAATTAATTGTCAGACTTAAAAATATCAAATAAAATAAAAGTTTACTTTTGAAACAGTTTCTTTACTTACAATAGCATAGAGCAAATTTATTTCAAAACGATTCTACTTTTCCATTGAAGACCCACTTTTTTACCTTTTATATTTGCACAATGCAGACCTACCTGTACTTGAAGGAGGATAACAAATAGAAAACCATTAAATTTTATAGTGTGAGCATTGGTTGGACCTGAATTAGGGTTCTGATGCCTGATAAGGTTCAGCTGGCTTCAAGTTCATATTTCAAAGCCTAAAAGTTTAAAACAGCAGATAGTTTAAGTCTGAGTTTGATTTAGATAAATATAGAGGTACAAAACAATCTAAACATGACGTCAGTAATATGCAGGTCTATCAGTGGCACGTTGACCTTCAGCAATATATATATGCAGGCTGTGTAGAACCTAATATTGGCAAAAACAATAGCAAAAAGTGGTGTCAATAGATTGACTCAGTTCATTTAGTAAGTTAGATTTACCATGATGGCATTTCTGGCTAGACTGCAAACAACTCTGTTCCCAAAATGTAGTGAAGAGCCTCTGGGGTGTCACTGTGTTCACTAACATGGAGTTACTCCATTCAGTATGCAAGCAATATTGTGTAAGCTGAAATTAGCATCAACGCTAAAAGCTTTCTGAAAGGTGAAACCTGACACATTTGCTTTGAAAGAAGTTTTTTTTTTTTTTTTTTTTAATTATTATTATTTTTAATGTTACTACAGAATACCTGATCATGATAACTAAAGTCAAATTTTTTGAAACCTCAGGCTTAAACAGTCTGATTTATTGAACGCTGCTGCATCCTGGTGGCTCAATGGAGCATTAATCATTCCTCAAAGTTAATCAGCAGAGCAACGTTACATCAAGGATAATGTCTCTGGATTGCTTCAGAGTGCTCTTTAATCGTGCAGCAGTCAGGCGGATGGGGACATCATCCAGTTATTTATGGTTTGGGGAGTAACAGAAGACCTACAAGTGTGCCTTCTGAACAGTAATTTATCTTTATAAGAGGAGCTCCCTCTTTAAAATCCCTGCTGCTGCTGGAAAACAGCTTTTTTTCCCCCCTTTTTTCCCAGAGATAACACCCTCAGAAGAGTATAACTAATTGGCAACAAATCTGAAAATCTTCCTAAAATCCTATGGGAGCCATTTTATGTAAAAGAGATTGATTAAAGAAGACAGACAAGAACTCCTCTCTTCGTGTTCTGAGTTGGTCTGAATATATTGAGAAGGAGACAGAGCTCATTCATCTTATCCTCAGACTTTCGCCCACCTCTCCGCCACTCAGCAAATCTTGCAGGGCAGCAAATCCAGATGTGCTGCTGAGGTGGAGACTTGTGAAAAGTATCCAAGGCCTTGGAAATGTATTTATAGATCTTGAGCATGCCCCCTCCCTTTCCCCCCCCTCCCTTTCATTTCATTTTGTCACTTTCAATAAACGTCTAATTTCAGTGGTAATTTATGTGATGGACTCCGGGGGTGTGCATATGACTGTGAAGAAAATTGTCAAATGGTTTCTGAAAAGTGCGGCTCTCATTTGCATTTCGCCACGTTTATTCTGATAACCCAAAAATAAAATCCAGCAAAGCAATAAGATCAATGGAAGAAGGAGGTCTAGTCAAACAAAACAAGTTTTGACCTGCATGGAAAATACAGGGTCCAGTTTCTATGCAACATGTTGTGGGTTTGCTTTTCTTTGGCAGAGAACCTTTTAGTCTGAAAACAGCTTGAGGCTGGAGCTCACCTTTCATCAGAACAACTTGACTCTCCAAACAGAGCTGCAATCCAACAGCTTCGATTGAAACATTGCCACATGCTCGAATGGCCTAGTCAAAGTCTACATTTCAATCTCACTGAAAATCTGCGGTAAAACTTCCAAAACTGAGTTTCACAGATATTCTCCATCGATATGTCGGAGTTTGAGCTATTGTACGAAGAACGGACCATAACCTCCGTCTCTAAACGAGAAATCTCAACATGTCTGCAGCAGGAAACTGCAGCAAAAGATGCTTCAGCAAAATTGGAAAACTATGTGTACACACGATTGTACGCACTGATGGGAAAACAAACCGATGGAAAACAAACTGAGAAAAATGTTTACAGTTTCTATCATTTTATTTGAGATAAAAATATATCTTTTACAGATCTGGTTCACTAACAAACACAATAAAGCTCTGATGAACAACGATGACTTCAGTTAGACCTGTCACAGTGATGGCATCCAAAGAAGTGTGTTTAGAGCTTTAATCAGTCCTGCTAACGGATGCAAGCACATTTTTTCACAGATACAGTGAAGTCTAAAGGGTACGCAGCCCAAAGACTTCACATGAGCAGTAGTCATCGTTATGCAAAGCCCTTCTGAAAGCTGTTTTATAGTTGACTACATTCAGAAACCCTTTCCTGCAATCTGTGACAGAATGCACCTTGCAGAAGGACTCAACGTACTATGCTAAACACTACAACATCAACATGCTGAGAAGAACAACACACAAAACTGTATAGGTTAAAAAAAGGGTCAGGTATGGCGGCTCTGGGTCAGTCTAACAGTTTATTTCCTGTGAAACTGGCAGAAAACAATAGCAAAGTTAACTGCTTTCTAATTTAAGTCATTAGTCAAACATATTCAGTCTCCTCAAGTACAGAACACATAGGCTCACAATTTTAATGATTATCTGCCAGATCACAGAGAATCATATCTACTGGTGAGACACAGAGAGCAGATCCACCTGAGCTTCGTTTCTGCAGAACCAGGTGAGCAACACACACCTTTTAGACTTCTATGAAAAAATACTTTGACATTGAAAAGGATTCCAATGCATGCAATGGAATCTAAGTAAGCATTGAAATCAAGGTGAAGCAAATTAGCGATGGTGACTTTACATGCCGTAGCTCTAGCTAACAGCACACGGGTCGTCCTTGCAGGGCTTCATGTCTCCTTGCAGCAGCTGAATCATCACTGCCTTAGTCAGGTAGCTGGAGGTCCCTCTCTTTCCTAGAGGCGGCGTGTTGTAGAAAACCTCCATGTCATCCTGGGGCCAACAGTCACAGTTAGGGACAGCAGTTGTAGTTTGGTATGGCAACCCGAGAGGTTCCTCAGAGGCTTCCGTACCTGTTTCTCCATCCCCTCAAAGCGACTCCGGTCTCTCTGGAAGTCGTTGAACGCCTCCTTCACCAGAGTATCCAGATCCACCTTGTCACCAAACTCCAGCTCGGGGTTTCTCTCCAGCACTACGGCCACCACCATCAGCAGCTAATGGTGGACAGGATTGCAAAAGACAATTTAAAGAGATGGAAATACGAAGATCATCATTTTTTTAAAGCTGATTTTGCTTCAGCTCCACTTGCTGCATGTCTGTTGGTGTTAGTAAACGGGGCTCTTCACCTCTACAATGATTTGTCTGTACTCAGGCAGGACAATGTTCTTGAGTGTGTCCTCCACCAGCAGGGAGAAGTTCATCTCGTACATCGTCATGTCTGACAGCGTTGGTTGCTGCGTAACGACAGAGAAGACCTTCATCATGTACTGTTGTATCTAGCAGGGTAGGATGCATATTGTTACATAGTATTTACATAACGTTTTACAGGAAGTAAACATTATGTATGATGTTAAAACAGCGAGTTGAACAAAAACGTTGCCTGGTCCAAGTTTCGATTTGGTTCGAACCGAATAAAAACAAAGATCCGTCCTGCTTTGCACCTGTTTTCCCAACAGATTGTGATGCAAATTTTGAACAAACTTTTAAAATGTAGCAAAAACGAAAAGGAAGCAATTTAGGCGTGTAATTTAAATTTAAATTAAAGACCAATGTAGCGTTGTTGCTGACCATGTTCATCTCTTTCTGACCACAGTGCACTCATCTTCTATTGGCTCCCTGCACTGTAAAAGGATTACGTACCTGTGGGAGGTGAGTTCCACCCACCACGATACCGTTAGGCGTCCTCTCCAGGATCTGCCACACGCGGTCATAAAACCCCAGGGGGGTTCGGTTCAGGCTGCCGTCGATCTGGCGCCTGTTCAGCCAAGACCTGGGGTAAAAAAAACAGAGCCTGATGAGATCACATCCTCAAACCGAGGGCAGCCTTTAAAAAAAAAAAGATTGTTTTTCAGTCAATACGAGTTAATTAGATAAGATAAAGCTTTATTAATTCCCAAAGGGAAATTGGCTCCTGCTTTAATTAGATGGTATGATATAAACCAAGGGAAGAAGATAAAACTGTTAAACATCAAGAAGATGTTTAAACATACCGGAGCTACCAAAGAAGCTCCGGTATGTTTAAATGGAAAATAAAAGCATGGATTTTGCCGGCTCACGCGTCGTTTCTGTTAATTCAGCGTACCGCTCAGTGTGCTGCGGCTGCAGGACGTCCAGCAGCAGCTGCTTGATGTCGCTAGGGGAGAGCTGGTAGATGTCCTGAGGTGCCAGGTCTCCAGCTCGGATCTTCAGCTCATGTTTCATGGCCTGAACGATCCAGCTTGGTATGCACACAACAGACGACATGTTAGAGATTACAAATGCAACTTCATTGCATTGCAACGGGGACATGATCAAAACCAAAGCTCAACTTCTTGACCCTCACTGATCTCACTCAGTGTGTAACACAAGAATCTGTACATGGACGTCTTACTTTTTCATTCTGCCTGATGCCACCTGGCAAAACTTAAAAACATCAATTTCTTTGGAGATCCATATTTTCCGGATCCTTAGCTAGTTTTAAAGACAACAGAAGTTCACTTCTGCTCTCTGACCTTCGACCTAAGATGAAGTGTTGACTCGTTATTCTTACTCTTTGTTTTAATTCTCTTCTACACCTCTTGTATGATTGCACCTTTAATCTTTCATTTCTCTACTTCCAAATGACACAATCAGGATAGATTGAAGGATGTAGCGGTCAGCTGTTAGTAGCGACTCATTTCCAATCTACTGCTGAGGCTGATATCCATCGAAACGCTGTTTTTTTGTGAAGCACTGCCTGAGGGTTTAAAGGTCACAAACATCTAACACCGGTATTCAACTGGGCCCTTTATGTGCTGAGATTCCCGTTTGCCCTCCTTTTCTACAACTAATTTATATAATTTATATAGAGGCCACTGTTGAATAGATAGCCTCTATTCAACAAGCGCTTACAGAGTTAGTATCTTTATACACAGTTTATTCTCACAAACAAAACTGCAGGCACCATTTCCAGGAATCAGATTAGATTTCAGGGCCTATTTTTGTCTGTTTTATTTCCACTGGAAGAAGTGGGACCAAATCAGAGCAGAAAGGATTGTTGGTGACTCTTTATGGGAAGAACAGCAGCTGGTTTTCTGCGATTGAATCGTGCCTCCTTTTTTGCACATATTTAGGAGTCAGGATTGGTCCAGTGAGTTTACACATTTCAACACAAGAGTACACTTAGCTTTTAAACCATAACTGCTACGAAACAACTAGATATCGAAGTTGCTTTTCTCTGATTTTACTGTAGATCATTAACCCTCTCTAGGCAGATGTTGCAGATTTGCAACAGCTAAATGCTACTTAGCTAGTCTTTGCAAGTAATTCGAGCCTGAGAGGGTTAAAGCTGATGTTCCTTTAAGTCAAACATGCACCGAACCGGTTGGAGGTTTTATTATTGTCTGACACCATTGATCAGATCAAAAGAGGTAGACATTAAATCGCCGTAAGCCTTTGGGTGACGTTTTTTATGTCCATATTCCAAATAATTACCACCATCATAAGTTTTTGCACCTGTTTCCTCTAATGAGTTAAAGGTCCGTTTGCACATTTACAAAAAACAAAACAAAACCAAAAAACACCACCATTGTGGCAGATAAAAGCTGGAAATAGTCATTTTCAAGCACCAAATTACAGATTCAGTCAAGCTGGAATACAAAACATCCTGAAGACGTTTCTAGAAGTCTAAAATTTAGACCCATCTTTGTTAAAATATCACCATTTCGTGTTCCGAAATGCTCCTCCGATGGATTTTTCTCTTTGATTTGTTGACATTAGGGCACAAAGCTGAACATAATTTCTGTGAGACAAAGCGTGCCACTGTTGGTGAGCAGTTAACAAAATCCCACACAATACGCAAGCCTGTAGGCACTTTCAACATTTTCAATTTTCCTGATAACATGACGCCTCAATCCAATCGCAGAAAATTGCAGCGTGGGTAATTTGGAGCGTGAGAGAAACGCAGAAAACAAGCCACATTACTGAATCTCAGAGGGATTTGACAGCAATTGGTTTCTTGAGTTTTTTTCTCTGGCTAACACCAGGGAGGGGAAAATTGCATCTAGGCAAACATGCTGCATGAGAAAATCCCAATTGGTAAAAACACATAAGAGCTGCTCGAGGTTCACATTCAGCCTGGTATCGTCCTACCCGACTCTGATTTTGAGCATGCCGCTGAACAGCTCCGGGTTGTTGGAGACTATCCAGCCGATGTGGATGACCAGCTCCTGCTGGAGGACAGCTTCCCTCTCCCCGCCCAGGGGAGAGCACTTGCTGTAGATGATGCCCTGGATCACTCCAGGAGACAGTGGGTTGGAGATCACCTCCTCCTCATGCCCGAACAGACCCAGGGTCACCTGGTGATCATGTGCAAACAACAACAACAAAAAAAGTGCTGAAAATGTCTCAAAGTTTTCAGCAAAAAACCGAAGAAAGAAAATGAAATCATGTGCTATTATCCAGACCACTTTATCAGGAGACAATTTCAATATGTCTTCTGTTCCTTCGATTTGAAATTGGCCTCCTCTGTCTGAGTAAAAGTGAGAGAGTATGTGACACCTTTGTAGTTTTGCTCAGGAGGAGCATCAGAGGAAAATTACACCGTGGCAAATTTCACTGATGAGAGGACACGCTTTTATGTTTTCGCCTCCGTCTGATGAAACTCCGAAACGTTGACGCATCGTTCATCCGAGTATCGGAAGCACGAAAGCCTGCAGCTGAAATGAAGTTTTGGATTCCGTGCAGGATGCGCTGTCAGATTTCAGTAACAATGTGAAATATAATCAGAATGAAAACTGACTCAAATGGGACAACGCCGCGTTCTGCCTCTACTTAAGACTTTATTGTAAGGAGAGGAGCGGCATCCGTCTCCAATTTTAAATCGGCTTTTCCAATCACATTGAGAGGAGCCTACCCTCTTGCCTCATTGGCAATCTATATGCAGATTCACACCTTGAGCTACTTCAGCATAATGAAATACCTAAAAGTGTTCAGAAGGGTAAAAATGCAGCAAGATAGCTGGAACTCTCGAGAGGAGGCTAATCTCTGAATACCACTTGAGAGAGAATGATGCATTGAAAGGCATCCGGCATGATGTGGTGAATCCACACAATTCACGAGTCAGTGTGTCAATCGTGTCTCCACACAAGTTATTGTGTTGCCAAACGGGGGTTGGGATGGGTAATGGGGCGCGGTGGATAGGTTTTGCTTGTTGCCTTTGCTGCATCTGCAACTACAGCTTGGATCCAAACACAGTCGATGTCAGCTTTGATGAGGGACATGCGCAAGCAGCTGGCCCAAATAGTTTCCATAGGATGCAGCATGAGGAGCCTTCAGCGATGTACACATCGAGATTTCCCTTTTTCTGCTAATCAATGAACATTAAAATCACTGGCCAAACATGCCGCCAACAGTTTTCCCCAACATACTGCGCTTAGAGAAGGGGTAGATTTTACTCAGGCCCCTCTGAATCTGTGTCCACTTACCTGCTTGCCTTGCACTAAAATACTAGTAATACTGGGGGCAAGGCTGTCCACTAGCTTAGTTAAGAGACTGGCAGCAAGACGGACAACAGACCTAATGGGCGAAAAGACACAAGAACATTCTTGAGATATTTCGGACAAGTAACAAATTTACAGCTTGGACTTCAATATGCACAGCGCCTTGTAGAAGTCTTGCAACCACTTTTGACATTTTGTCATGTTACAACTGTAAATTTGATTGCATTTCATTGGGATTTTACGTGATAAGCCAACATAAAGTAGCACAAGAGCCAATTAAAGTAAACGGACTCAGGAAGAAGATGCTATAACAAGCTTCGACTTGCTATAGCATCTATCAAAAGGCTGGTGTTGGTTCATCACAGTAAAAACCAAATAAAATATTTATGATTGTATCTGTGACAAAATGTACAAAAGTGGACCTTTACAAAGCACTGCAGCTTCTTTCTTTGTTTCCTTTGTACATTGTCCAATAACATCAAGGGTTACAGAAAACATCTACAGCAGCAATGTACTGAGAAGTGTTCATCCCAATCACATTGAATCATTTCGAGTCTGGAAGTTCCAATATCAAGTTTGCTTTCCAGTAAATATTTTAATGTTCACGCAAGTTTGAATTGATCATTCATGAGGTTCAACGCGGTCTGCTAGATGCTTCCTCTTGTCTGCAGGAATCCTATTAGGAAAAAATGGCACACTGAGATGGCAGTTACCTAAATACAAAGCCAGGGATGACTAATGACACACAAAAACGATTTACATTTCTTACAGCAGAGGTGGAAGCAGAGGGACGATGTCGTGAATAAGCTGGAACACAGCCTGCTCTTATTATATGCTGAGTGAAAGTCCCAATCAATTTTTCTACCGGAGAAGTTGCTGTATTTCATGATTACATTTGTGGGGAAGACAAAGGTACAGCTGGGAAATCAACAAAACATTACAGTTTAAAAAGCATGGTTTGCTGTCAAAGCACTGATCCTTAGAAAACCTATTTCAAGCCTCACTTGCTGGCCCATGTTAGAAAAATGAGAAGCATATACACAGTCGAGTGTGCGAGTAGTTTCCGAACAAAACAAAACAAACAAAAAGACTACTCCATCTTTAAATGCCATAAGTGCATTTCTCTTAGCTGAAAACGTCGATGAATAAAACAGCATACAATAAAAGTTGTCAGGAAGCATAACGAAAGCAAACGATGAGCACAGAAAGCACTGGCCACTGATGAGAGGAACAAATACTCAGTTATGACATATGACAACCACCTGCGACATTTGGTCAGTATTCGTGGACGAGGCCGGCAGCAAACCACAATTCAAATAGAAATTCGACACTGTTTCAATTCCACACCCAAAATAAACACAAAATCCATTTCTGCGATGGACAAATTAAAAAGTGGACAATCTTTGCTTTCGTGGAAAAGAATGTTATTTACTATTTTCCACTTTGCTCAGTAACTTTAAAGCTCTTCCGGCCATCCCAAGGTATTTAGATAGAATGATCTAGAGTAAGAGTCAAAATCTATTTAGTTTGCAGTGCACAGCCAGCCTGTGAGCCACTGGGAATGGACGTGGAGGAAAGGGTTCAGCCTCTGTGGTTTTAATGTGAAGAGAAAGCCAACACTGACCACAAGCTCAACTTCGGATCACATCCAACTCAAAGTTCCTGCAAGCATCCTAGCTGGTTCGCCAAAATCCTGACTGTGTGAGCCAAGGTTTCAATGTTCCTAAACCACTTAATGCACTAGAAATACAGCAGTGTAACAAATCAACAATATGGCCAAATAAAAACTTCCATTTTGAGGTAAATCAGAGCAGAGTGAATGTGGGTGACTTAAACTGTCACCTATTATTATTTTTTATTTCTGCCATCTTTGTTCACATTAATCAGTTTTTCTAATTTGAAGTTTTCAGACTTTTTGCTAAAAATGTACAACTGTTCTGATTATAAAACATCGCATGTATTATTATCATCATTATCTGTAAAATTAAATAGGAACATCTTCATTTTAAGGGCTTGTTTTTTTGCTTAGAAGAAAAACCAGAATCCGATTAGAATGAATGGTGAAATCTCACAGGTCAACACGCAGCTCACACAGCTCTCCAGCTAGCCAGCTAGCTAGGCAACTAAAACATGCGGGAACATTTACTGTGTTGCCCGCTGAACTTTACCTGTTTTCCATGAACCAGTATTGTGGTGATGTGAGGGGCTATGCAGCTGGCATACTTCTTGGTAATGGCAGCAGCATGCCGCACTGCCAGCCTGTAGTTTACCCAGATCACGTAACAGTTTGTTTTATTAGTTTGGGAAGTCAGGACAATGTGATTAAATGAATTTCTACAGACACAAGAAATAGCAAAAAAGCATTTCAAGCTACTTTCAGAGGAAGTCTGTCTCATGAAGCCATAAGGCCACGAAATGACTCTACATGTCCTGTGATTAGGTTTTGGACAAACTTTGTGTTTGTGTGTTGAAATGGAATACCAGACCAAAGTTTCCTGCTGCCGGCTCGTCTGTAGATTCTCTCCAGTTCATCCATGAGGTTCTCTGGAATCACAAATATGGCTGATTTGATAACTTTTTCTAAATTTTGCCCTTCAATGAATATGGAAAGCATGTAGGATTAACATAGATTAACATTCAACCAATCGTATCCCAGCTCCAGCCTTTGACAGACGATATGTTGAGGGTTTTAATGTAGATGCTTTCTTGCTCCAACATACATCCAGAGAAAAAATTTCATTTTAGTTCCAATGTCAGCTTAATTTATACAAATTTAGATTACTGGATTGATTTCTGTAGTATTTGGTAGAATTACCTTTTAAATGGAATGACTTGGTTCAAACATTTTACATTTCTTTTCACAAGCTTCCTGCCACAGTTTGCAGGGATTTTGGCCCATTTTACCAGATAGAACTGGTAGAACTGGGTCAGGTTTATAGGCTGCAGTTTATTCACGGTGAATGTAAATATCTGGTGTGACCTGTGGACGTGTTGGAGCAGAAACACATCCGAAAGCTGCAACTCTTGTCCCCAAAGGACCAGAAACGGGGAACCACTGCGTGAATCAACAGAATAAAACACCCCGGTCCTCCACTAGAATCCGTATTTATGAACTAATTTGCAGTGTGTCCATACCATCTTTTTCCAGGAAGTCTGGTCCTTCTCTTCTGAGGAGGATACAGGCGAGCTGAGCCTGACTGGCCAAGCAGTTGCAGTCCTGCATAAATACACAGACAAGCAGAATAAACAAAGATGAGAGCGATATCGAGTGCACACTCAATATATTTCAGAAAACAAGAGAAAAAGATAAATGGTATTATTAACCGACTTAAAATGATACATCGATCATGGTTTATACTAATTGGAGTATTGATTTTGATATGAAGGAGTAACAGCTAACAAAAACCTCGTCCTGATCATAATTTAGTTGAAATGTTGCCATTTGATTGAAAGTTTTACACGTGATTCTTTAAAATAATTTCTCTGTTCAACAAGAACACTGTGATAATCTGGATCATTTTTCTGCTGAAACAACCAGCTTACATGAAACTTCTGCAGGATCTCATAGGTGGGCTTGTTTTGCCACTCCTCCACACTGATCTCCGGCTGCTGCTCCAGGTCCGAGGCGTTGGGCGTGCTTGTCTGCCTCTTCACCTTCGAGTGCTTCGGCAGCTCCAGCTCCTCAAAGCTCTTGAACTCTGGGATCCTTTAGCACACGGAAACGGACTGCGCATGTCTCGGTTTTCGTAAAATGAAGCAACCTATAGCCTTCACGCATTAAAATTAGACAGGACTGGCTTCTGTTAGGGCACCGGCCACCATGCGACAAGTGACGCAAAACTCATGTCATCGTCTCAAACTACATCACAGGGAGATCTATTGCAGATCATAGTTAGTGTTCAAATTATGTTCAGATGATTTGACTTCAAGATGCACATAGAGAATCTGAGGAGGAAGCTGAAGATTAGAGTGATTATAGTGATCTTTGTTTTAAAGTCAAAGATCTGGAGATCATCACCAACAAGAAACAAGAAAGAGGAAACATGCAATTAATAATAATATGGAAACACGTGATATGTAAAATATTTCATTTATAACAAAAATTACTTCCTGCTGTCCTTCACATCTCATTGGCTTAAAACCTGAACATCCCAGGAGTTTCAGAAAGAGGAGGAGTTTTTAAAGAGACAAAGGCCCAATTTCAAGACCTTGAATTATGAAATATTCTTTTGGGTCCTACCATGTGATATAGAAAAAACTTTTATGACAACTGATGTGAACATAGTTACTTGGTTTTGCTATAAAATGCATTATGTGCACATAAGCACACAATACCACCAAACAATATCAGTTTTATTTGACACTGTTCTCCTTTCAATAACTTTTTGGTTTCCTTTGGTGAAACAGAAAAAAGCACTTTAACCTGGATTTTCACTTTTACTGCAATCACCGCAGAGAAAGCACATTTAACAAGGAAAGCATGAAGAAGCATGAAGGGAAGTTCTTACTCTGCCTCATTGACGCGAAGGAAGTCCAGCTGCTCCACAAATGCTCCTGATATCAGAGTCTGTGAAAATGACAGTAGGGGATATCACATTTAAAAAACTATAAATTTATTATTCTGGTGATATGGCCCCAACCATCCAAGTCATAGAGGATCCATAATGGTTTCTGTGCCAGCAGGAGTGGAGGAAGCAATCTGGTACACAAGATTTGTTGGGTGACTCAGTAAAGATAAAACGCTTCAAAAAATGTCATTAAAAAAAAAAAAAAAGAAAGAAACAAGATCCACCAGAAAGGTGCAAAACCAAGTGATAAATAAAATGTTTTAAACACACACAGCTGCCGCATGTAACGATAATAGTCAGAAGAGGAATAATAATGATAAAAAAAGCAATTCGATTTTCCAATTTTCCCTTCTCCTCAGGTCCAAAAGTGATACCACTCACTCCAGCTGAAGTCAACTCAAAAACAAAACGAAGTGGTGCAGGAGACGAGCGATTGTGCTCTCCATAACAATGAGATGATGAAGAGCACAAGCGTTTCAAAGCTGTGAGGTAGCTGTGAACTGAATGGCAAATAGGCAAGGGGTGGGAAAAAAAAAAACAAAAAAACTTTAAAGTTAAAAAAAAGGGAAAAAAAGGAGAAGAATATTGTGTGGAAGTCTCTGTTGAGCACCACAAATACAGTCTGAGAGGAGATGGAGGAGGAAAACTTGTCGGGAGTTTGAGAAAGACGTTAGTTAAAGTTACCCATGTTGAAAGTAGTTCTAGTTCTCATTTTCCTTGCAGTCTGTTCAGTTGTCTCGGCGAGGCATCTTCAAATTTAACTTTGGGATGCTTACGGTTGCATGTCCCCATGGCAACCTTTATGGGAAACTTAAACGAGTCTAGAGCAATTTATATTGGAAACAAGACAACAACTCTGGTCTTATATATATATAGACTGACTGAGCCGTGATAAAAGCTTTATTTTGTTCATATTGAGTTATGACATAATACAAGACTGTTTTAGACTCACAATTACAATTTTATGACAGAGCAGCTCTGTTATGACTTGTGAAATCTTAAAAAAAATGAAATACATGGATTTTTTTTGTAAGAGTCGTCATTCTACTCTTGTAACACAACTTTATTCTCCTGTTATTTCAACTTTATTCTTGTTTTCTTGTTCGTTGTCGTGATTCTTTCCTTCATTCTTGTCATTTGTTTTCTTAGTGTGGCCCTGAATCGCCATATCGCTCAAACAATAACCGTGTCCACAGCGAGTCAGACAAAGGCGAAGGAAGAATGGAAGTTAATACTTCTGAACAAATAAGGGACTTTATAACAATGTCAAATAAACACCATGCAGGGACAGAAAAAGCAGGGGGAAAAGTTTCTGCTTTGGAAAAACCTTTACAAAACAATACCATCTGTTACATTCACTCTCCAGGTTGGACGCAGTGCACTGATGCAACACTTTTTTTTAATAACTCGTTCAACAAGGCACGGGGACGTTTTCTAGGGCTGCTCGATTCACTGTCACTGGAGCCGTAAAAGCTCTTCATCCCTCGCGTCCAATATTTAATTCTGAATCCCTTTCCCAATACTTGAACTCCAATCGAGTTCTGATTGAAAACCTCAGCGCTTTCATTCATAAAGAATTTAAAGCGCGCTGCTGTTGCACAGCTGTTAACTCAGTGAAGCAGATCCCGACGCTTTTCATTCCAGACACGACGCTTTGCAAACCGCGTCGATTTTCTCGATTCACGTACCTGAAGTCTGTCAACGTGAACTTTGACCCCGCCGATGACGCCTTTCTTGAAAGAGGCCAACATGTCCAACACTGGATTGAAGCGGCTCCCTCTGGTTAGATAAAATATTCGATAGTGAAAGCTGCCAGTTAGACCTTCCTTGAACAAATCAATCAAACTCACTTTCGTTTGCTGCGTGTAGAAAAACTTGGTCAACTTTTCTGTTCATTTTTATTCCTTTGTTGGACATTGATTTATATTCAATGTGCACAAAATTTAAAAAAAAGCTTCCACCCTCAGCCGTTTGGGGTGACATCAACTAAACTATAAGCTCTTACATTTTTGAATTTAGTCGTATTGATTATTTTTTTGCTTCTTTTTTCTGTAGCAGAATGTTTGAGCCGTGTATGAGAACACCGCATCCCTGTCTCAAAGATTTGTCAAAAATAAAGCACATCAACCTGTTTGTGAAGAGAAACAGATTTAGAATTATTTACAAGGAATTTTGCATTTTTTTCTTATTAAAAAAAGAACCAGGCAGATTGAACATTCATGCATTCTGCAGCCTGAAGCTGAGGCAGGAGTGTGATAGGAGTAAGAATTACTGCCACCTGCTGGTGGGAGTTGGCATCATTTAAACCTGATGTTTTTGACCATTTTTTTTTTTTTTTTTGGAAAGTTTGCGAAACGTGTGCAATATTAGCACGCGCAAATGTGCAGATTTGTTGATTTTGTGCTAATTTTCGCAATTGGAAGATGGTGAAAACGGAGGGCTTGAATCAGAGTCAAACTACACACAAACACCCAAGAGTGAAGTCCTTGGTGTTACCCAAGGTTGCAAAGTGCCATCAAATTCATTAAATGGAGCTGATCGACTCAGTGTTTGTGCCTCTAGTGATGTTACTGACCTAAACAGAGTCAACTGGAATTGCCAGTGTACTTTTAAGAAGAACTTATTAATGGGAAATTCATATTTTATGACCAAGCTTGGTTCTTACTGCCACTATACATCTGTAACAAAACAACAACTTGCAACTGGATAATATCTTGATTCATTTTTGATTGTTTTTCTTTGCTAGTCCCAATCAATCTTACAATTCGTAGCAAACGTGTAATAACCATGCAATCTGGAAGCATAACTAAACTTCAATATCATTTATTCCGTCCTCTGTCACCTGCCGTACGGGTCATCGTCCTGATCAATGGCAAACTAATGACTATCGAGCTGCTGCCATGAGCGCCCATTGATTCATTTTTGGGCGCCGCAGTGAGGCTGTTTAAACATTTGTAGCGCATTTAACATATGGCTCCCCGGGTAACAGTCAATACTTCTATAATCAGCCCACCAGCCAGGCTGCAGTGATACAAATGAGAAACATTATCACCCAATCAGCAGGCAAATACAGTAGCACCGTTCTTCTACTTAAGATTAATGGCACACGCAATATGGGAGCAGGGGTGGCAGCAGAGAGGGAGAAAAGTTAGACAAACTCCCCCCCCAAAAAAGACAAAGTGAACTGGCTTTTTAAATGCTTCACTACAGGCTTGAGTCGGCGATAAATATAGTGATAGTGACGCAAAATGAGACAGAAGACGGAACGCCTTGGGAAAAGGGTCACGTCAAAGTAAAAGAGCGGAAAAGATCTGCTTTGGAGTGTGAGCGTGTGTATTACTTGATGTTATCCTCGCGGATGAGAACCAGGAAGAGTGGACGTCCCTGCATCTTCCAGCACTGCTTGATGAACTGCAGGGCGTTCTGCACACACACACACACACACACACACACGTCATCTAAGACCCACGTGCTGCAGCTGTAAAGCATTCAATTTCCTTTATTTTGTTGTGGAACAACTGAGTCAGTGGCATTTGGAAAGTTCAGCCTCCTCTACTGTCAAGCTGGGTTTAAGTTGCGGAGCTCCTCAGGCAGCTCAGCGTTCAACACAAACACAGTTTTGATGTTGAGAGATCACAGCAGGGTGTCTGGAGCGATCCTGAAAACACGGCTTATTGCCAGATTCACCTTACAGTGGGAAAAAAAAAAATTACGTTTGGGAAACAAAGCTGTGTTAACACCTGCTTTCTTCACTAAAACGGGAAACGAGGACATTTTGAAATATCTAGCACTAAGAAGTGAACGTATTTTAAGGAAAAAATGCTCTCTACTCTGCAATACTCCCGGACAAGAACGTTTCTGACTAATGTTTACTCCACTGAAGTCCCGCTGGTTGTACGAACTGGTGGACTGAATGTTCTGGCACCATAAATTTGCCAGAGATAATGATTTACTGCATTCCTGATTGAACTGCTAGCTCTGGATCAGCAGGTTGTTTTTGATAGTCTGACCTGACTGTATCCCAGGTTTCTGACCCTCTACATTAGGCTGTCCTCTTCACTGCCTCAATGTCAAAGCAAAACTGCACATCTCTGTTCCTTGCCTTTTTCGGATTGGGCCTGTTTATTTAATGTAATTGCTTTTTATTGCCACAAAACGTTAAAGCCTAACAAAGTATATTCAATACCTGTTTTAAAGCTGGTAAAGTGCCTCTTACCAGCTTTTTCTTTTCCAGCTATAGTAGCCAAAATCTAATTAGCATATAATCTATTTCTGACTATTGATTGTTAGTACTTGATTATTCTGACTATTAATTGGATTTGACCACTTAAGCTTCTTAGAAAAAAACTATTGAAATTCAAGAACATAAGTAATTGAAATCTTTTTTAAAATAAAAAAATAAACACTTTATTCCCTAAAATGCAACAACATAACACTACTGGTCATTTTGTACCAAAAGGTGCACCTGCAATTAAAAAAAAAAATAAAAAAAAACCTTTTAAAATCAACATGTAAGAATGTTAATTTTGCAAATGGCTTTTTAAAAAATTTTTTTTTAGTCCTGCATATTCTAGTTAACGATTAATCGGTTGCTTAATATTGGAGCAGGGGTTTGTTTCAGGCTGCATCCAGATCATGAATGTCGTCAAGGGGACGGTGGAGGCAGAATGAACCCGTTAAGCTGCCAAATCATAACAGTTCTTTCTGCGTTTGATTAGTACATCTTAAAATAAAACAATTTTTAACATCTTTTTTCCACAGTGATGTATTTTTAATCTATATACACAAAAACTGATTTGATTTAAGTGATAAAAAAAACAAAAAAACATTTAAGCTCACAACTATGACTTTAAAGATTCTACGACCCTCTGAAGTTTAGAGGGCCACATAAATAGCTGCGTGGCGCCAGACCTTGAATTTGACACGCGCCCATTAGAGTGTTGCATATTGTCTTGTCTGTCTTTCTTTTTTTACTTCTGCTCTTTAATGTCTTCTCAAACCAGACAAGGTGAACGTATTTAAATCACATAAGCTTTTCCAAATCAATGAAATGTGACATTGACTCACCTTAATGTCGTCAATTAGAAGCATAACATCTTGAGACAAGTAGAAGTCACTTAGATCAAACACTATTGGGTAGCACACCACCGTCTTGCCCAGTATGCGATAAATCTAAGAGACAGAGACACACACACACACACACACACACACGCATGCTGTGATATCTGAAGATGGATGGCCCATAAGCAGTTAGAAATGTTTTATTCTGGGCAGGACATAAAACGAGCCATCAGCCCTTGGTGTAAAAGTCACAAGAAGACCGCTTCTGATACAGCACAGCATCAGCTCATAGTACAAACAGAGAGCTGGTCGAAAACTGATGGTGATGATGATGATGTCCTTTGGCATGTTGCCATCTTCCCAATAAATGCGGCATTATCATATCGCCTTAATGTCGTTGGAGTCATGATTCATTTGTTTGCCAGTGGCTCTGTTGCGGTGCTCCAAAGGTACAACTGTATCTGGTTCTGTGACCTTCAATCAGCACAAACTCAGATATTTGCCCATTAGGAGTGAAAGTGGGGCAGAATCGGTTATTAATTCAAGCTTTTTTTTAAGTGCCGCATGAGAAAAAGCAGTAGATGCGTTGCTGCTGGAGCACTTTGGAAAGTTTTCAGACCTAAATTTGCCTCGTTACAAAGGGGACTCCAGAGGTCTTCACTGTGATGCACTGACAAAGTAGCAAGTGTGGAGTGGGAGGAAATGACATATTCTTTTAAAACATTTCAGATGTAAAATTCTGAAAAGTGTGACATGCATTTAATTTCAGACCCGTCTGAGTCAATATATAGCAGAAGCAACTTGAGTTGCTCCACCAACTTTGAGCATCTAATTTAAATCCAGCTCATGATCACTTAGTCTGGATTGAGAATATCTGAACATTTCTGACATCGGTATCAGCCGATTTAAGTCTTTTTTTTCTGTTTTAACCTACTGCTATTGGTCCTATAAATAGAAGTGGGTTGATGCTAATAACCAATATTTCCTTCCATCTACTGGTGTCTGGAGGGGAAGCGGATTGGGACAATGACAGTGATGCAATGCGGGATTGTGGGGAAGAAAAGAAGCAGTGGTGAAATCAGGAGTGGTTGTATTTTTTTTCTCCAAAATAGTAAAAAGGTAATAGAATGGTGACACTTAATGACAACAGTCATAAATATTCATGAAGACTTCTTCATGCACAGCAAAATCAACACCCACATTTTCATGTTGGTGAATTCCTAATTTCAAGTAATGCCACAAATTCCCCATTAGATTTACACTCAGCCCAAAATTACTCTTAAGCCCACTACTGGCATGATTGGACTTTAATCTGATTTTTCAGTCAATAGTTTCTTTTGGGAAAAGGCATCTTCCATTTTGATTTATATATATACGGTATATATATATATATATTTTTTTTTTTTTTTTCCCAAACCGCTTGTCAGAAATGATTTATACTATGCTCAATAATCAATGGAAGCATCTCCATTGAACTTTGAGAAATCAAAGCTTTTTGTTCCAGTCTGCGGCCATGTTGTGTTTGTCTATTGCTCAGTTCAACGGGTTTGAGTATTTCAGAACGTCAGAGTATGACAGCAGCAGCTGTCATAATTAAGTGCACATTATTAACCGAATCTGAACAACAGTCACTGATGCTGTCTGTGTGTTAGAGAAAGAGAAAACTAGATTCAGGAACAGAATGCTGTGTGTGTGCTTCATGCTCACTCTAATGTATTCAGATCAATATGTGCTGTGTGCATCAGTCATCCCTCTTGACCCATGCAGCACAACTACAAATAGATGCACATATGCATTCATATCCTCATGTGTGGTGTGAGTGTGTGTGTGTGTGAGTGGGTGTGTGTGTGTGTGTGTGTGTGGGCGAATGAGCACAAACTCAAATACCTTGCAGGTCCCGATGCAGCCCACTGGCCTATCCGGGCGCCCACTCAAACCCAGCTTCTTATTGACGGCTAGAAAACGGTACGCCTGCAGAAACACAAAGACCCGATCAGTGTGCGCAGCCTTCACGGCATCCTCTCGCTGACCTTTCTGTTCACAGAGAAAACACTGCGCTGCACACCTTTCCATACGGATCCCCGTGATTGCATCTATGCCACTTTGGAAATGAAAATACCGTACTTGATTTGAAATGTCACGCTCCAGAATTTCATTCCACGTCGCAATGGTAGCATGAGACCAATATCTCTCCGTCCTGCTGAGGCATTTTGTGATTCTGCCACTCATGAGCTGAAATATCGTCCCCCATGATAGAAAGCAGCAACGGATATTAGCTCGGTGTGTGAGTTATGAAATGCAGCAGTAATCAAGGTCCCTGTGCTGCCGTCAGCAGCGTGCTTAGTGGACAAAAGTACACCCAGGAGCCCAAACACCTGGAGTCTGATAACAGCAGTATACCGGCTCACAGAGGCCTTTAGAAACAAATGCTAAGAATTGAGCTTTTATTACAGTAGATAAAACACAATCCATTATCTTGCCATCTGACAGTTAAAACATCATTTGCTGCCAATTATCCATCCAAATCACACAACATTTTTGTCAGTCATATTTTTGCTCTGACTTTTACAAGACTGGAGATTGTTAAACGCATAACCAACTACTGAAAAAGCAGGTTATTTCACAATGCTGGTGTGTTTCAGCTGAGTGGAGCCGACACCCCACCACGTCAAAACATCCAGCACACACACTGAGTGGTTAGTGCTCCATTTGTGCAGGTTTGCACCATTGAAACTGCAGCAGCAAAGTTGTTTTTAAGTTGGATGTCAGATATGCGCGGAGCGAGTGGCGCCTAGCTCAAGGTCGACCCGATTTATGAACGTTCTCTTCTGCTAACTCTTTAGCTCCACCTCCTTATGACAGCTGATGATTCTTGGTTCATATCAAGTCGTCAAAACAAAAACATTTTAAACAATGTCAACTTTGTATTTAAAGTATCATTGTTTACCGGATGATATTTAATGACAACAGTCATAAATATTCATGAAGACGTCTTCATGTTCATAATAAGTGTTATGTCAGGTTTATGACAGTGTCATTACAGTCTTATGCACACCCTTCAACTAAAGTGGTGCGAATGTTCAATGTTTAATTTTCAGAAGTACTCACTGAATGCAGAGGAAACTATTAATTCATATTTTGAATTTGTTAATGAGTGGATTTATCAGCACATTTTGCTGCAACACATTCACAATCTTGATATGGACCAAAATCCCAGAATGTACAAAAATCACAGAGCCGCTGAGATAAACAGATCCTGTCAAGGAAGACACGACTGTCTGGGCATGGGATTAAATATTCAGCGTGGTGCCCGCTCTGACTCCCGATTCCATATTCCATCTGTGAGGCTGAGTGCCACACGGCAAAAACAGAAAGAGGCTGAGAGGAAGAAAAAAGTAGCAGGTGTGACAGTTCAAAGGGAGATGATAGACAATGGAGAAGGTCTCTGATTTAATAGGCATAATGGAGGTGGGACAGGATGTAAGCCTGGGGGCAATAATGGGGTTGGAGCAGCGAGTGGGACGACCACACAGAAGGCACAAAGATCTTCTAAAAGAAACCAGAACCCGGAGAGATGGGACGAGCGGAGAAAACGGTTGCTTTTAAAACATGACGGTGAGGGAAGGCGTCACACAACAGATTGGCAGATGAGAAACGCCAGCAGAGGAGGAGACTAGGCTTTGAGCGACGGATGTGACAGAGGAGAGACAGATGACACTGAGATGGTAGACTTCCAACAGCAGAGATGAGGGACAGGGTCTGCAGGCAAAAGCAGGTATGTAAAGGAAGACCTGCAGCAGAAGCAGTGCTTGGTGTTATGGGTGTGTCAGAGCAACTTGCATAATCTGCAAAACATTAAGGAAGCAAGATGGATGAAAGCAGCATTCTGTAACAGACTGAAGTCATCACTGAATATTTCTGCATAATTTTGTTCATTCAACAGCAACAGTTTGCTTAGATTCTCCAGTAAAATCATGTTGACTACAGAAACCTTTCTGTTACTCCTGGTGAACCCCAAGGTTCAGTCCTGGTGCCTCACTTGTTCAATACCTACACCGTACGCTTGTATTTTTGTTCAGTTTCTGCATCTTCATCAGAGGTTTAGGAGATATATGTGATATTTAACAATCCGTGAAAATACTGCCCAAAATCTGTTTTTATCATTAGTGAAATACTTGCCAAACTAAGAAGGCCAGTGTGAAAACACTTAATTCAGATTGTTATTCATACTCTCATTTTGTCTCGTCTGGGTTATTGCACGTTTCATGTAGTACAAAACTCTGCTGCAAGACTTTTCACTGGAACAAACAGAAGTTTTCACTGTTCAGCTCCTTCTTTTATCGTTTTTTGTAATTGTTCCTTTATAAATGACTTGTTAAAGTCTCAATCTAACTACTGCAAACCAAAAGAACCGAAGAACCAGACATGAAACTCCAGTAGATTGCTCTTTCCAGGCTGCTGCTCCTCGACAGCAGAAACAACTTCCTTTGTTTCTTCACCGTCTTGAGAGTTTGGGGCTCAGCTGAAAAGCAGCTTAAGAAATTCTCATTTAAATACACTTTTCCTTTAGAGTCCTTCAAATATTATCATGCATTTGTATTATTTCTGTAACATTTAATAATTTAAAATCAATCATATTTTATTTGTACGCTCTGTGAAAGGTGCGGTCTACATACATTTTGCTGACTTTGTTGCCATTGGAGGATTTATTGCAGGTTAGGAATAATCTCACACAGAGGAAAGTACAAATTGGGTTTTTTTAGGTTGTCAGTTTTCATTAAAGTTAAACATGAACCTGCTCAACAAAAGTATCTGGGAACATTGAATGAGGAAATACATGATTAGATTCAGAGGCAGTAAAATCCCCAATGTCAAGAAATACTTTATGGTAAAAAACCCCCAAAAAACATGAGCTTTTTGTAATTACTTGGAGTTACTCTGAGGAAGTCTTTCAGTTTCACTGTTTGCATAAATCCTTCTGAAGCACCTATGTGATCATCATTCTGAACACATTGCTGAAAAAGCTGTTGCAAGAAAACTAAGATCCCTTTAGACTTCAGCAGAAGATAAATCGTTCATCTGCAGCAGAACTGTGAGAAATGTAACCTTTGGAGAGTAATTCTGTAAACTGCGCAGGTTTATGGATTGTCACTTTGGCAGAGTAGCGACTTCACCATTATGCTGATCAATCAACACGAGGAACCACTGTTGGGATAATAACTCACTCCGGCTTTGCTGCGGCTCTGCAGTGAGTGATGGGACAATCAAGAGGAAAAACTCAAAAAGGACAAGCTGATGGCTTGACAAGCACATGGAATGACTGAACCAGGATCTGTTGGGATACTGATGGATAAATCCTGCCAGGTAGATTTGTGTGCTGCTGCAATGACACGCAAAGGCTATTCAAATATTAACCTTTTCTTTCCACTGACTTTAGGTAGGTTCAAGGAAAAGAGCAAAGAGTGAGAATTTTCCATTTCAAATTGAGTACAAGGACGAAAGTTTGTCTATAAAAGCCAATGTTGCTAATAAACTGAAGTCTGTTTCCATTTATTCAGTAATTAAAATAGTGATCACTAAATTATTGCATTTCTTTAAATGCAACTAAGACTAGTAATAATAAAACATGTCACGATGTTTCAGCAATGGATTAAACTGTTGGAACGGCTTAAAAAAAAAACAGCTTAGAAACGATACAACAGGAGACCCTGTTGTATCAAATCGAGATAGGAGAAATAGAAAGTTGGCCAGTCTGAGGTTAAAACAACGACAAAAAAAAAAAAAAACAGCATCCAGTCCAGCTGAGTCTTTGGGCAGGCAATGCGCGGCCATGCACATTGAGCCGGTGAATATCAGTTTCACACAAATGGAAAAGGACTGTTGAGATTTGAGCAAAAGTTGACGGTTTTGTGCAAAACGTGGTGGCCGCGTGAAGTTTGATCAAAACTTACCTTGACCAGTTCCTTCTGAGGCCAGATCTGGATGGGCTCCACTTGCTGAGGAGTCTGGGTCTGAATCCCGTATGTGTTCAAAAACACCTGAAGTCTACAGAGACAAAGGATTTCAACACGTTAACGCTCTTCATTCTTACAGTGTACTTCAAATGTGTCAAATTCAACCTGAACATGTTTGTTTCATGTTATTCTTTTGATTTCGCTCAATCTTAAGCCAGCTTGAAGACCTCATAAAATATTAAATGCACCAATCATTTTTCCAAAATCCCCAGGGAACTAATCACCGATCTCTCACCAAGATGGTCTTTACGTTGTCTAACACACAGTATTGTTTAAAAAGGCTGTAAAGTGTGATATTCTATGCAATTCATAGGCAACGAGACATGCGTTTCAAACCGATCCGTGATTCCCCTATGAGCTGCTTGTAAAAAAAATAAATAAATAACAAAATTCCTCATGTGTTCAAAACTCAATTGCTTCGCACAAATGCATTCATGAGTGATGGTAATCTTTTCAGAGAACTTTCAACCCAACGATGAACAATTTTACGTCATTAAGTTGAAAACGAAGCTCATCCTGGTGTCAGTCACCAGCGCTGCTTTAAATATAAGGCGTAAACTAAGATCAACTCCGTCAAAACATCGAAAACACTGGGAAACTCTCCAGGAGGGAAAGCAAATGGCTTCATGGGTAGAGCTGGAACAAAACCCAAAACTATGCTGCAGCTCAATTCGTTCTGTTACTTCTTACTTTCTCTATGAACTGTTTCACAGGCAGCTAAAATGAAAAATAATCCACGTGCAAAGAAGAAAAAAAAAATGGAAGGAGAAAGTACAACTTGAAATGAAATGTAAATCTGTGTCAATCACAAAGCTTCTGTGCAGCAGGCTGTAAAATGGGTCGAAAAGAACCCAGGAGATGATGATGATCGTGATGCGGGAGTCCTTACAGGGAAGCTACAGGTTGACAAGCTTCACAGTCGTTTAACCCTGTTTTAACGCCCGCGTCCACACGCACCCACACGAACCCGCAATGAAAAGAGTGACAGATGATGGTGTGATAGCAGAGGTCAGAGTGAGCTCAGCGCAATTACAGAGCTGAGCGGGAGAGAGAGGCGAAAAATAACCCGCCTCTATGACCTGGAACACATTAAGACGTTCACATTGAACCTTTGTAGACACACACACGCACGCACACACACACAGAAAGATTACCTCTGGCTCTCGGCTACCAGCGACACATGAATCACAGCGTCGTTGTCTATGGGACCCTGTTAACGAGAGAAAGGAGAGACGATTAACATCAGAGTCGGTATTCTGCTTCATGTTGCATCTGTTGTGCTGTTGCACGAGTCGGCGCCTTTGTGGCAGAGCTGTGAAGTTTAGAACATTGCTAAAAGTTACAAATGTTTAAATTAATGTTGTTTTGCCTCCTTTTAACACTTTATTTATGTGGTAGCTGCTTTTCCTGCACGTAAATCTCTTAATTCCTTCTGTTTCAGTGATGCAGCTCAACCAACGTCAGTGGCAAAGCAAAACGTGAACATGACGAATGTGAATGTAATTAAACCCAATCAGACGTGTGGCCGTGTGTGTGTGTGTGTGTGTGTGTGTGTGAGAGAGAGTAGGAAAGAGAGATAACACAGAGGGAGGCAGCGGCTCAACTTAAGATTCAGCTCACTCATTTCTATGCCAACAATAGGTTTTGTTATTGCTACCCACAGTCTCTGCTGAAAGTGAAATAACCAATAAAGGTTGACGCCGAGGTAGTTGGCAGCAGGAAGCGGGAGGCAAATTAGCAAGGACAAAAGAGACGTAAAGTGAAAGTTGGAGCATAGATGGGGAATAATGTTCGGCTGTTAACAGATGATGTTTCCTTCTGCTCCTCTCAGGGATGCAGATGAAAAGGAGAGCATCAGAATTCACACGCAGGTTTGTTTGATCCCGCAAAAAAAAGATTTTGCAAGAAACGCACGATTCCTTTGATATCTGGGGCCGGAGGTAACGCACATATCAGGACGAGAGTTCAGAGCGCTGCCTACGGACAGGTCGTTAGTCCGTCTGAGACCCCGGAGTGGAACAGCTTTAATAATTTCAGTAATTTAACAACAGGGCGGACCCCCGTCATCTTCACACTTCTACTTTATTAAACTTGCATGATTAGAAATAACAAGCTGCCCGTGAGCTGGAGTAGACTCGACTACCTGCGTCTTATTTTTGCTCGTTTGTGATCCTGTGCTCAGTGTCTCTTCTCTTAGCACTCCTACGTCCTACGTTGGTTTTAATTATGGTTGACTGGCTGCATGTCCTTTCGGTGAGTCAGTAATATGTCAACAAGAGGATTTTTGTCTTTCAGCGTTGTGGTGACAGAGTAGTTTTACATAAATAGTGTTTTTTGTTGTTTTTTTTTTTTTAACTTTGCCTTGACCTAGGAAGCATTCAAACTTTAAGCCTTTAGGAGGATTTATTAGGATCGCCTTGTTTTTCGTAAATGAATACGTGAATATGGCATGTGTTCGATTCCCTTAATAAATTCCACTTCCACCATCTGCCTCTAGAAAGTCAAACATTTTTAACGCCGCAGTTTCCTTCAAATGAGACTCAACAGTCAGGAGGATTTTGAAATGACTCATTTTCCAGACACCAAAAAACACATCAACTCATTGCCAAAAAAAAAGGTCTGGGTGTTTTTTTTTTTTTTTTGTTTGGTTGGTTTTTTTTAATGCTTGAACTGTTTTTAGAAGAAGTCAAGAAATTAAAGTACAAAAATGTGCAAAATTAACATTTTGCACAACAGTTTTGTAATTTAGTTCGATTACAAATGCATCTGTTTGATGAAGGCCTCAGACCAGGTCAAAGAAAAAAACTGTGGGGAAGTTAGATCAGAAAACAATATCCTGAACTTTGAAAATCTCACTAGTTGTTGCTGAGTCTGTCATCCATCTTTGGAGGGAAAAACAGTAATCAAAGAAGTTTCCAAGAGGAACTGTAAAGGAACCGTAGCGAAGTGCTGCTCAGGATGGAGAACCTGCCAACAGACTGTTGGTTATTCACTCCAAATATCTGGAGCAGGGAGATTAAAACGGCTCAAACAAAACCATACTAACATCTATGTGCGGTTTGGAATAAGCCATTTACTCTGTCTGGCGCGTCAGTCTTATAGTGATAGATAACCCAACACTTCCTGTTCAGCTCTGAAACTTTTTCAAATTCCTTCACAACACAACTAACCGTGTTAAACTGGAATATGTGTACTCGTAACACTAAATATGGGCGAGAAGATTTGCTCTCTAATGTCAGGTTGTCGCTCCTTTGCCACGTCACTATTTTTATCCACGACGGCTTCAGTTTCTCGCTTTTCAACGACCATATATGTCTATTTGCGGATATATATTGTGTAAGACACGCTGCTGCACTCCTTTCAGCAGCGGTTGCCATTTAGTTTGTGTGTTGGTAAACGGTAAGCAGAGCTGTTCGTCAGCACGCTGAGTGACTATCCAGGGCCATTTAGGAGGCAGACAGCAGCTCGTGACTCACAGGAGTCTTTCATCTCGCTCTCATCGAGGAGATGCACACCCACACAAACACACGCACACACGCAAATGGATACAGATACAAAAATGCGAAAGAAAAAAGAAAAAAAAAAAAAAAAAAAAGGGAACATGGCAACGTGAACACTCCTGCCGGCAAGCACAGATGCTCCAAAAGTGTTGGCAGCGGTGGAGCGCGGAGCAGGGGAATAATGCACGCATCAAACAGACAAACAGGCGGCCATTTTGTTCAGTCGAAACAGGATGGAGATAACTAACAGCCTTGTCCTTTAGGCAGCGTACAGGAGGCGAAGAAAAAAAAACAAAGGAATGTCCCGCTCTGATTTCTGAGGAAAAAAAAAAAGATCATTTGGTGGAGAAGATCTGAAATGCATGACAGAGATTTCCATTCTCTCTTCCTTCAGTGACTGTTCAGCCACAGGGAGGAAAAGGAAATGAGTGTTCAGATGTTTCTTTAAACGACCTATTCAGACTCTTTTTAACAACATCAGTGTAGCGTGACTGAGCTCCTGCTGAGGCCGAGGGACGCGATGGAGAGATGGGAAATAATAAAAGGATCCAGGAATAGCCTGAGGCTGCGACCGGCTCAGTCTGGACCGGACTTTATAGTTCCAGAACTTTTACCTTCCACAGGAACAAATGTCAGGCTTCGAAATAGAGACAACAATAAATGCAGACGTCCAGTGATGGCAGCGAGCTTTAACTTCTATGTCGTTGTTTTAGGACTTTAAGTGGACCGTTTCTCACCATTTCGCAACAATCGCGAAGGGTCGAATCATTTTATCGGTTATTAAAGTCATAAATGTGATTATTTGAGGTGTAGGTGTTAAAATGATCATGTTGATCTGAAATTTTCAAAGAAAGTCTCCAAGTGATCAATTTCCCCCCGATATCCAAGAAAACGAATCACTGATGCGTCACTGATTGACAAATAGTTAGAAAACTTGTCCAAGAAGTTTACAACTGCTCACTGTTTGCTTTGTGTAGAATCTCAAAAGCATGTCTTTGTGTTATATTTCCAATATTCTACAGACCTAATTTCTCCCAAAGCTCATAAGGAGTTCGATCTGTTTTCACAAATGAAAACATGCATCACGGAAAACAGAAATCCCCAACGGCTCTAAAATCCACAGAAGCAGCTCGGTAATACTTCCATTTTAAGGTTTCGTATTTCTCAACTGATACTGAGTGAGCATGTCAATATGGAGGAAAGAGGTACAACTGCTCCTCCATTTTGTTTTCAGAGATGACATGAGGCCAGCAGTGTGTCCATGTGGGCTGCAGGATTTTCCTCTCACCTTACAAACAATCCAAGTTACTTCTGCAAGGCCAAAAAAATGTCAGGACATGAATAAATCTCACCATGCCGAAGCCGCCCAACAACAAAAACACAAGCGTATGGATGATGGATGGTGAGGATTTGTGGAATTTTTGTAAAGGTGTTTTAGGAATCAGCTTTACAAGCTGAAGATTTCAAACACTGTATCGAGCTTATTGCCTGAACTCAAAGGCAAAAATACAATCCTCCAACGATTAAACTGAGATTTGACAGAAAAATGACGCAGCAGAAATTGAGAACGCGCAAGCGACGTACTAGTTCACGCTGGTGAGAAAGCAACCGATTTCAGTGAATGAAGGCTTTAGGAAACCAGCCAGGTCAAACTGCCGAAAACATAAACGGCATAAAACAGCAAGAGAAACCTCCCCGTTTCTACCGGTCATCCCTTTAAGTTTAGAGGTCAAGCAGGAAACAAGCATATTGTTTAAAGAGGCATCTGGACACCAACTGTTTATCACAGCATCAGTAATTAATTCAATACCGCTGAGTGCTCCCCTTTTGAAGCGACGCATAAATTAAGCAGCTGAAAGCTAAAACACGAAATTCATCAAAGCTGCAAGCAGCGTCAAATAGAGCTGGGTGACGGCGGGACGTGACCAAATATTGTCGTGGGACATGAAGAATAGAAAAAAAAAAAAAAAACGTTTATATTTGTACCGATTCACCAGGCTGAGTCAGGGGGCGCTGTAGAGCAGTTTGGCCACGCCCTTTTTTAGCTCCACTAAAAAAAGACTGGCATTTTATGTGTGACTGAAGGACGTGCAAAACTTGATACATCTTTCTATAAAATCTGAATATGAGCATGAAATCAGCCAAAAAAAAAAAAAAGAAGCTTCCTTTCATTCAATTTGGTTTCAACTGAAGCTCCCAGCTGTGTTTGTCCAAGACAAAATTACATGAGTTTACTTAATAAGGGACTTAATCAGCTGCTATTAACACAAATATATAGCCTGTACAGCAGCACTTAATTCATAGGTGCAATCTGTCTAAAAGGCATTTTAACTAAATCTTTCAGCTGCAGCTGCAAAAGGTCATTCATCTTTACCCTGGAATACAAACGCTCAGCACTCTGAGCAGGTCTGGTCAGAGCCAGATAAAATGTGCTTGGTCTCTATTTTCTGTTATCAGAAACAAGCAACAGAAATACTAAAACGAGCCATGAATCAGGTTCCTGGAAGGTTAGACTGTTGCATTTCACCTGGGCAGCGAAGCATTTTCCTCCAATAGCTCCAGTTTATTGTCTGCCTGCTGGTTAGCGACTGTTAAAAGTGAAATGTTTTCAATAGACTTTACATTTTTCTCTTTTTTTTTTTTTTTGGTGTGATAGACCAACACAAAGTAGAAGAAACCTTAAGAATAAAAGGGAAGGTGGACGTTTGGAAACTGCAGCTCCGAGGAGGAGCTGCGCCTTGGAGGCGGAGCTTGGTCCACCCTGGCATTTTGCACAGATGAATGGTTGCCATGAAGATTAGATTTCTCAAATGCGCATGAAAAAATCCAAGTGACACTCCGGGTATGGATTTTACATCGAACTGCCACTTTAAGAATGCAGCCGCAACACTTCTTATTACACCTAGTAAACAAACTCTCATCATGTCCCAATGTCTGCACCGACAAACACACTATATTCTACTGTGAAGGTACAAGATGACGCTCATCTTTCAAAATAAGTGTTTGAATAAAACATCCTACAGTTTTCACCAGAGAGGTCACAGTCCTAGAAAACCAGAACAACCCTTTTTTAGTAAGATCATGTTTTTTGTACCACGCAGATAAATTTTAGTCCTGGATGCTTGAGGTCAAACTGATGCAAGAAAAGCTAAAAAATATTCGAACCACAATTGTCAAGAGGCTAAGTCATTGTCGAATGCATAGGATTATAAATTGATGCGGACAATTACAGATTAAGAATTTTCTTCCGTCTTGAAACCTCAATCCAACCCTACAAGAGGAGGAAGGGAAAAAAAGGAATCAGAAGCCGTTTTAAAATGGGGACATGATGTCGGTGCTGCGGTACTCGTGTACCGCAGCAGCAGGATGGACTGCCTACGGTTACCGGCGGTTACCAATGGGCTGGCTGGAAGCGTGCTGCCCCTCAGAGATACGGCGGAGCTAAATCTGACAAAGTGAAAATCCATTTGCAGAAAAATGCTGCTGTGAGTCCCTGCAGAACCCAAATGAATTTCAGCTCCGCTTCATTTGACTTTTCCCCCAAAATTAAAACCACCGACTTGTGACACAAGCTGGAAAGTGGATGAGATCGTTTCCTCTTTTTCTGCTTCATCCCTTTCTGTTCTCGGTGCTGCAGTTTCCTCCACAAAATCTTTTGTTCGGTTCTGCCCCCACATTTGGTTTGTGTGTTTGGGATCCTTTATTTTCTATCTCATCTCTTATTTTCTGTCTTGTTTACCTCGCGTCCTGCTGGCTTAGAACAAAATGACCACACTAACGTAAAGTGACATTTTCTCCTGTCCACACAATTTATTGTTCAATAATCTATAATCATAGGTGTTTTCAGAGATAAATCACTAGTTTCTTGAATCACCTTTGCATTCAGTTCAAGCATTCAATCTAATACCACTTAATCATCCACGGACCTTTTCAGGTGATGTTCTGTCAGATTTAGTTCTGAATTCTGGCTTGGACCTTCAAAATCTTACATTTTCCTCATTATGAATCTTAATTTAGATATCTGTTGGGGCTTTCTAGATGTTATTTTTTTATGTTTGTCACTTAAAAGTTGAAAAACATTTTGAACTGAGTCATTTTGGAAACATTTTGGTATCGCATTAGAGGTTTTCTTCAAGTTTTTTTGTATCACTCAGCAATTTTCTGTTTCTTTTCATACATCCTCCATCTTTTTTATGCCAAAATTGGATGGATGGATAATTGCCGACCTGCAACACGCAGCACGCTCCCCTTTCAGTCTATCTTTTCTTCTCTTTCTTGTCATTGTTTTAACACCCTCCTAAGCTAATCAGTGTTTTCTTTTTGAAATATTTCCACGCTTTCCTTTTTCACCATATTTATCATTCAACCTGGCTGCATTTTCTTTTCCCTTTTCTGTCACAGATGTCGCAGGTAAATCGCTCGCAAACAAACAGGATTTCATAAAGTCAGGACAAAGATGCGTTGGTGAAAACAGCTTCGCCACAAAGCCAAAAGTCAACAATATAAAAATATGCAAAAAAAAATAATAAAGTCCTGGATGAATCAAACAGAGGCAATGTGGATGGAGGTAAAGATTAGAGTGAGGCCATAGAGGTCTTCCCACCGTTAAACCTTAAAAACTTTAAAAAAAAAACAGAAAAAAACAAGGAGAAAAATGCAAAAGATTGTCAGGCTCTACCATCACACATGAAAAAAACGCTCAAATGTAGAGCAAGAGTCACGCCGAGGTCTGGTTGGTTGCTATAGAAAGCGGGTGATCGTGACGTGAACAGATTCCTGCACTGATTTAAATGTGTTGGCTTCTTCTCTGACCTCCTGGACGCATCATTAAAACAGCGTTGAAATGTTTTGGGATGTCGACTACTCTTGCAAAGGCTACCATGTTTTCTCTATTTGTGGAAAGGAAAACTAGCTCCACTGACCATATGGTAGCTAAGACAATTTTGAAAAAAAAAATGTTTTCTATCAAAACTTTTGCCACTTGGATGAGGTGTTTATTTTTATTTTGGTCGTATATAAATTGGTTTATTTCACAAAACTGGAATAAAATACTTTTTTTAAATTTGGTTTTACATCCCCCAAAAAAATGTCAGATTGTTGATCAGACAACATCCAATCAACAACCAGATGTCACCGTCGCAAATCATGAAGAGGACAACGACAGGAAGTAGTTGGAGGGTCATGATGTGGCATGAATGATTGTATGATTTTATGATTTTATCTGTGTTTCTTATCAAGTGGAAACATTGCAATTGAAAAGTTGTGTTTTAGTTTTTTACATTAGTGGAATATTGGCAACGTTTTGTAATGGAAATACATTGTCAGTCCTCTGGAGACGTTCTTTCAGCCTACTTCATGTTGCCAGACGGGTTCAATTTAGGTGGAATCTTGATTCCACGGATCTCAGTCAGGCTGGGGAAATTTAACACGAGCTTTCCATGTTGGTGCTTTGTTGACAAGACGGTGAAGTCTGACAGCACGTTTTCAACGTTCTGCCTTGAAATCGTCACTTCAAACTGCACTTTATTTAGTAATCTTTCACTGATACTAAACCTCATCCAAATGATCTGAAACGTTTCACTGTGTGAAAACAAAAGAAGCAAAAACAGAAGGAGTTTGCAGAGGGATAATAATTCTTTCTTCATCTGAACTCAACAACAACAGGCAACATGCAAAGAGTGAGTGTTGTCATACCGCTGTGAAACCCAACCATCAGCTGGCAGCCTTTAAACGGGTGTTCTCAGTTTGTGGAACCACTCGGGCAAAAATAAACCCGAATGAAATGAACAGCACCGATCTGAAGGCCACGCGATCCGTTTCAAGGTCGGATGCGTCCCGGCGTGGCGGCTGGCGAAGCGCCGCCTCCAGCGAGCGTCCCGCCACAAAGGAATGAAACACTCAAACACTTTCATGGATGTAAAACGGGAGCGGAGGAATTCATCCGCCGTCCGTCCCTATCGGGATGAAATATAATCCCTTCTTTTAATGTCCCTGCACAGACGCTGAGCTCGGCCTTTTCTGCGGCTCAGAGATTCAGATTCTGATGAGCGTTTCAAAGCAAGGGATTGGCAGAAACAGATCGCAAGAAGAGAAGGGGGGAGAATAAAAGAAAATCATGAAAGCGATGCAAAGTCATTTTGTGTGAAGAAAACGCCTCCCGTGTACGGTTTTTAAAAATCGCTTCGAAAAGGTCGAACGATGGCACAAAGCGATAAGGAGCGTGACTGGGAGGTTTTCCAGCTGTTAAAGAGAAGGTAATAAGAATGGAAGTCCTTCCTGATCTGATTTAGGGAATCGCTTCCAGTCTGACAGGAAAGAAAAAAAGTGTGGCTCTACGGGACGGAAAGACAAAAGGAGAAACGAAGGAAGGAGGGCGGAATCACCTCCACAGAGGAGAAGCGAGTGAAGAATTGGACTGCGCGCCGCTGACTGGCGTAATTGCAAAGGCGCCCCGACTGAGAAAGCGATACATTGTTCCTCGGCCTGGGCTCAGAAATATTATCCTCCACCAACAGAATCCTTATGAGCGGAGGAGGGAGAGGAGGAGGAGGGATCGATTGATATTAAAGGCGAGCCACGGTATGAGCTACAGGAGTCCCAGCGTGTCAGAGCCGCTCTGTGTGATACCAGGCCTGGAGAGCCGAGAGGCTGGGGGAAGATAAGTGGCCTGATTACTACCGTCTGTGTGTGAGCGAGGAGATGCAGAGGGGGGCGTAATGACGCGAGCGCCGCAGTGAAAAATAAATATACATGCAGAAAGAAAAAAAATAAAAATCTGAATGCCTGATGGTGACAGGCTGTCTGGCAGAATCGTGGATGTGATGTTCTGTTGCAAAAAAAAAAAAAAAAAAAGTTCAATCTTTCTTTATCTTCAACTTTGAAAGTCATTTTTCCCCCCTCCTTTTATTTAAATGACAAACACAACGCTGGAAAAAATAACAAAAAAAATAAAAAGACTTGTGGTGACTAACTTGCCAGAGTGTGTTATTGTGATGAGCTTTAATGCAGGCATGCAGCCTGACAATGACCCTGGAACAGAATTATTCTCCCCCGTTTCTGTGCCAGGCTGCACTCTGAAGATTCAAAATGGCGTACGCGCAGAGCTGCAATCTTTGGGAAGCAGATGGAGCGCGTTAGAAGCGACGACGCCCATTTCGCCGATGTAATGCGGTGTTAAAGGATGCCCAACATTTCCCCCGTTTGGGTCAGGAGACACATCAGTTTCTAAATAGTCAAAATGAACCTCTTTTGTCTACTTGGTGGTATAACATCACTGAGTTGTACATGTTTTGTTTATTTGTTTTACATATTTAAGCAAGTGTCATTGATTTTTTTTTTTCAAATGGAAAAAAAAACACACACAAGATGAAATAGAGATGGAAACTGGATGAGTTATGATGCAAATAAAATGTAGGAGTGCATTTTCAAAATCAAGTTCTTTATACTGAACCAGCCTCAGATACTTGTCATTTGCATCGAAAAGCAATGAATAAAATGAATTCTGTCATTTTCCAGTCAATCTGGCGAAAAGAACAAAACCCAAATGAGTGGATGAAATCCCCTTTTAACCATTTCAGTTAAGACTTTGACAAACCCGAGATCATAAGTAGCAACTATTAATCCTTGAAGGCCTGCGTTCCCAAACGCTTTGCAAACCAACAGACAAGGCTGCACAACATGTTAAGAAACATCACAATGTCTTTTCCCCTGACTTTTATTCATTATTCAATAATTATTATATTTAGCACACAGTGTTTGCTGCCTCTTACACTTTTTGTTGGCTTGGAGTCACTGTGGTTTTTCGGTCGTTTTTTTTTTTTGACAGAAACCTGTTCTTCTCACGCATCAGGAGGAAAGCAGCTTGGTGAATTTGACCGGCAGCCCGTCAAACAGCCCAACATATATATATTTTTTTAACAATGATTGACAAGTATTAGATGGGATTTTATGAAAAAAAAAAAAAAATTGATTCAATGTTTTTAATTTCTGCATTCTTTGTTTTGCTAACTTTCACTCCAGCTTCCTGAGGCCGTCTGGAGGCCGTTACTTTGAAAAACATCTTCAAGGGATACCTGAATAGATCTTAAGTAGGTTGTCGACTGAGAATTGCCTGATAGATGAGGAAGTACCAAAGAAGGCTCTTAAATTGCCCAGGTGACCCTGGTAAATATACCTACATACCTTCATATGCTTCAGTTCATAAACTAAAGCAACTCTGGAAACTGTGACAATAATCCAACCTCTGCAAACCTCGTATGAATGACGATGTCAGCCCTTTTGGGAGGCATGTTTGAAGTTTAATCACAGGCAAGGATGAAAGACAAAAATTAATGATTTATTTAATAGATTTCTCCGGGTAAAATAGGATTTTGTGACAGTGATTCTAAGCAGACTGAGCACATCCTAACCTTTACCTCTTTCACAGATGCTGCACTTCTGGAAAAATAAATACAATGAAAATGAATAAATAAAAGTTAGTTATGCTGGAATTAATTCTGTTCAGAGACAACCACACATATCTGGACCCTTTCCATTCATGCTTCAGGAGGTAAGAGAGACATCAAGAGCATACAAATACAAATGCAGTCGGGGCTTCTTGCTCTCTGTTGCTGGGCTGCAGCTAAGAGCCTATCTGGGGGATTCAATCTCTCCCACCAGGCAGCCTGTCATCAGTGGGGATTTCCATTCAGCAAATTACTATGTTCATTCAGTGATTTGTCTCACTTCCTAACATATACTTAACCGCATCCCCTGCAGTTGTTCCGCGTCTGCTAAGTCGAGAATAGCAGGGCCATTTGCTGTTTTCACCAACAAAACTTCGCCAGACTAAAAGTTTACTTTCCTGTCTGCACGTCAATCTCCCATCTGCAACGTTGCTGCCTGGCAAAGAGGACTTGGTCACCCGCATGCTGGAAGCTTCCAAGGCAGGCATCAGGTTGTTGCTAGCCACTTCGACAGGTTGGATAGCAACACCAACTCCGCTGACAGGATAGGTTTGACACGAGCAACTCCACCTGCCAGTGGTAGGTAACACTTGCATAACTGACTTAAGCTCAGATGTTAGTAGTGCTAACCCTAAAGCACTAATCATGAACATTAGCTCCACTACCGTTAAAGCGCGACACCAACATGTAGAAGACAAGGGTTGGCCAGGCTGCTCACTCTCTTCGCAGCACAACATTTACAATTTCCTAATAATTGACAAAACATATTTTCTTGATGCAAATACATATACATATATACCCCCGTTTTTTATGTGGTTTAAGCACATAGTATCACTGCTGCTACCCACTGATTTGGAGGGGAATTGCTCATTCCTTCTCTTCTCGCTGTACAGAAGAGTACAGCGAGGTACTCTTCTGGAGAGTTACCTCGCTGTGGGATCAACCAATCACCCGGCAGAGGCGGCCATGTTGATGTCAACATGTGTTATGTTGCCCCCCGCAGGGTAAAATTTGTTATTACTCATCTGGCTACACATTTGTGCTTCAGGAAGTGATTGTTTGTAACAGACTGTTCCAATGGTTTCGGTTTTATAGTTGATGAATATTGCTACTCCCAACATAAAGGAGTATCTTGGTACTCCATTATGTTGAGGAGTACCAACACAAAGGCTCTCAAAACGATTCAGAAATGTCATTCATTTGTTTGTTCTATACTTGCAACTTATTCAAAAAGGTTTCTTGAAGAAAAAAGAAACAGAGTGCGATTAGGCAGACAGTCGTCGCTCACTTCAAAACCGAAGCTTGAATTCTTAACCAAAATAAAAAAAAAAACATCAAACTTTATTGAACTGAAAGCTTACTAAGCAGTAAGTAAATTAGCGCTTTAGAATTTCGTCCAAAAATGTTATTTAATGGAAGCTCAGCTGAACGTTTTCAAAGTTAGCGAGAAAAATAATGCACCAACAGCAGAACAGAATATTCATTTAACACTTTAACTACTTTTTGTGGCTATAAATTCATGCGACTTCAGACTTTAGTTCTCAGTCGTTGCTTGTTATGTGTAAAGAATCTGTTGGTCTGCAGGTTGGAGGCAAAAACCAACAGCTGAGCTGAACTGTGTCAGCACAGTTTCTTTCTTATCCAGTTTACAACACTCGGACAGATCATGTCACACTGCAGGTACAAACTACAAACTGTTTTATTCAGAAAGCATAAGAAAAATAATATGATTCTGATGTGCCTTTGTGTTTAGTCCCTTTCAGCAAATACAGTCTTTTTAGGTTTAAATCAAATAAACAGGCTCTGTGTCTCATGCGGTGTTACAGTCATTTGGATCAGAGAAAAGCCAACAAACGCAGAGTGCAGTGAAAACAGCTGCAGCGGTGAAGCCTTGGCGCTTTCACTGTCAGCAGTAACCATCAACAAGCAGCTAATAGAAGGCCAGATGCTGCCTTTCAGCACACCTGGCACTGCTCACACTCCCCGCGCTCACCCAACACACCGATTCTGGGAGCGGGAGGCTCTGATGCACCATAATGTGCAAAAGGATGAGACAGCAACAGGGGAGGAGGTCGGCTGAAATGAGCACAACAGGTTCAAACTTTTGATTTCTTCCCAGGGGTCTCCCCTGTGCTCCCCGAGGTTATGCTTCCTGGCAGCTCGCGTTCCCTTCTGTCTCTCAGCGATGCATTAACCTTTAACAGGAAGACGGTGGACAGTAGAGCAAGTCAGCAGCACCGACAAAAAGAAACACGAGGGGCAAAACCAATCAGACGCCTCTAATGGGGTCCAAGACGGAGAGAACAGCTTGTAACTGGACAGGGAAAGCAACGTTCTGCCTGAGATTGACACAAACTCTCCACTGTTTGGAGTTTGCAGCAGCAGCTTGTGTATGTATTGGTCGGGGTGTAAGCAGAGGGTGCATTAGAGCATGGGTGATGTTTCCAGTGTTAATGCTTGCAAAGTGTTTGAGTGTGTGAGTGATGTCCATTTCCCTGCAGGTTAAGGTCAATGGCTGTCTCTGTGAGGCTTTTACTGTCACAGACCACTGGGCTCAACATTTCCTGCCCACCACTTGGCCATTTGGCAAACAGCATGGCTTAGCACACTGTGCATCTGCGTGCGTGTGCGTGTGTGTGTGTGTGCGTGTGCGTGTGTGTGTGAAGCCAAGGCTACAGAAAGAGAATGAGGAAATGTGTGCATGTTGGCACTAAAGCGTGTGATTCAGTTCGTGGGGCTGGTTTGAAGTGGACGTAGGCTGGAACACGGTGTGATGTAGTGAGCTGCGCATGAGAGTGCGCCCTGGGGACAGACACATCCCCGTGTCCATCTGCTTAATGCTGCTGAAGGTGTCACTGCGCTCTTTATACGTGGGAAATGTTTAGATTATGCAACACTGTCCTGCCGCTGACCTGTGATTTGTACGCCGCTGTATGAATCTGGTGCCGTTCGGTTCGATGTTCGGCTCTGTTCCATCCCATTCCACGTAAACATGCCTCAGAGAGACAGACCAAATGATAATGGAGAATAGTTTTACTGATACAGAGCTTGTTCTGAAGCTGATGAAGCATCTCTGCATGTAAACATCGCTGGAGTTTCACCTTCCTGAGGCTGCAGAGGAAGTGTGTACTGCAGAAAACTTCATGTTGTCTTCACAAACATCACCATGGGAATAGTTAATGCGGAGTTTCTGCATATCTTTCAACAGAAATGACTCCACTGACCCATCAATCAGATGGAAGGGACAGGAGGTACTGAATGAGTTGAATTTTAATGTCAAACAAGGATGGCATAACAAAGCAGGAATTGTAGTTTTTTTTTTTTTTTTTAAAGCTCTACATATAATGCATTGTGAATGTCAGATGTATTAAAGCGACTATAAAGCAACTTCCTTCTTCACAAAATGTAAACCAAACTGGAGCAGCGTCAGTCCAAGAATCATTTCTACCGCCACTGGTAGACTCCCACCTTTGTTTTGGTCGTATTTACCCAGAATGCCCTATGCTATAGCCCACTTCCTGCTTTTGGAGCGGTTTCCCATTCCACTCGGCATTCACATGTGCATATTAACCTCAGCAGAGTTCACTTCAACTGAACCGAGACTCAGGATTTTAGGCAGATCACAGTTCAGAGTTTCATTAGGCATTCACATCTCCCCAAATGAACCGGACCTTCTACATAAACCACCTAGAGCCAAAGTGGGTCCTGGAGGTGCGGCGTCCTGCATGTTTTAGTTCTCTCCCTGGTTTAATGCACCTGGATCCAATGATGGCTCATTAGAGGCCTAAGAAGAACACTGACGTTCTGAGACAGCCGTTGGTACCAGCAGGGAGAGAACTAAGATGTGCAGGACCCACTTTGGGCGCCCCTGAACTAGAGTTTGACTAAAATGGACTAAACAGGGCTGGTGTGAATGCACCCAAAACCAGGTTTGGGTCATCATTCTCATACACGTCTTTATTTCCTCTGTTCAGCAGCGATGTGTGAAGAATCCTGGGATGTTGGTGACAGATCTGGGAACCACCAAACAGATCCTTGAATCCCACTTCAAAGTTGAGTGCATACTAGCTAAACATTGTGTGCTCATACTCGTACATTGACCTCGATTGAATGAAACAAACTGAACTGTATCGGTCGAAGTTAAGGAGACAGGACTCTGACACACAACTGGTAGAACTCTAGGCAATAAAAGGACAAAGGTTCCTGCTAACGAGATCACTCAAAGCGCCACGTTCACAACATGAGCATATCGGCAGGCAACATGCCCAGGGCCCATCGCCCTGTAGTGAGAGGAAGTTGGAATCACCAATTGCAACAGGACTAATGTTCCCAGAGAGCCACAGCTGCCTGCACAGCCCCACATAAATATGCAAAAGCCTTTCCCTACCCTAACGGATGCCATCTGCATAATGGTCTTCTTGACATAATTTAAGACCAGAAAGTTCAAACCATTACAAAAAGCTATCTGCTATTTCACCAAAGTCATCAGTACACAAAAAAAACATGGTATTATTCTTCTTATTATTATCTATCTTGAGAGAGATTTAACAATAACGTCCAAAGCTGATGGACAGCAATGAAATTGCAAAACATGAATTTTGCAGAATATAAATGACTTGCGGCGTAAAAAAGAAATGCTGCCAACACAAAGAATCGGTTTGTTTTACGTGTCTTAAATTTTTCAACAGGAGATTTCAAAACGAAATCAAATGTTGTGAACTGATCCATCAGAACCTGACAAAGTCATCTGCTCTAAATCGATTAAAGCAAAAGTAATAGTGATAAATACAAGCTACAAAGTTAAAAAAAAAAAGAGGCATAGAACCTTCAAAATAATCTATAGTTGATAAAATTGGATTGATGGAAAAGGGTGATTCATGATGTCCTCGTGTGAAGTTTGTAAAATGTTAAAGCTGTTGAGGCGGTGGATTTAAATTTTGTGTTTTGATTTGGTTTGTGTCTTACGGTATAAAACAAGAAAAGTTTCAACTACTTCCAAGTCAGACAGTGAAAACAATAGATCTGAACTGCATCGAGTATTCAGAGAAATGGTGTTGAAGTGAAACTTTATGGAATCTGTTGATGTATTGAACAAGTTTCAGTCTTCATTACTCCAAATCCCTCGGACAGATGGACTCCCCCTGGCTGTCCAACGCAAGTCTGCAGCTTTCTCTGACATCTTTGCTCAGGTGGTGTTGGGGGAACCTGCATTGTGTTATAATGAGGGAGTCGGGGAGAGCTGCTAAATGTTGCAACGCGCGGCGGCGCTCTGGTGGCTCTCAACTGGCTCCGCTGTGTTCGTACTGGAGGAGACGCTGGATTCTGTCCTGGTTCCTGGTAATGTTGCATCATGCATCATCTTTGCTCCTGATGTCTGCTGATATGCACAATGTATATATGAGAACACATCCAGTGGCCTCTGTAAACTCATATTTCACCACTGGAACGCAGTCATTCACAGAGCCGTGCCGTCTTTGGCTAAATCAAAGAATTTTCATTTGAAGCGGCGGATCATTTTAATTCTCACATGCCTTTCCTGCATGTTTGTGGAGCGGGATACGCTTAGAGCCTTTGGTAAATTTACAAAAAAAACCCCAAAAAACAGGAAAATTCAAAGAGACAGAAGGAGTGAACGACAAAGGGGGCAAAAAGACAGTCTGAGAAAGCCACAATGACACCATGAGCATTTCCGAAAAGCTGAGCACATCAAGGGAGCCACATTAAAAGCAAGAGTGTGACTTAAGAGAAATAAGCAACTAATTCTCTTTCATTGCCATTCATGACTTCTCCGATGCGCCGGTTGCTTCGCCCGCTGAGTCATACTGCATGTCTGTCAGTGGGATGTCATGCCCTGCTACTCGGGGTGCGTTTCATCCGACTCACCCACTCAGACCTCGTGGCTGTGCACCGAAAACCCCGCAGAGAACTGCTGCTGCAGATCACAGAGCGCTGCTTTTCTCCACAAAGTAAAGCTAGAGATAAACACAGACTCATCAGGAACTACAGCGCCAGCCAAAAGCAACCGAGCAATCCTCTTCCTGATTGGCCGACAAGGTGGTAATTGGTTTAATTTCATTCCTACCTTCATTTGGCAAGCCTCCATAATGGATTATTTATTTATTTATGTATTTGACTTTGAGTTTGAAATGAGTATGTCACATGTTATTAACAAAACAGTTTTAAATGAAAAAGAGTAGCTGGTAGAAAGAAAATGGTAAATTCCACCTACTTGCTCAAAAGTCCGTTTGCTATACCATAAGTAGCTAAGCATCAATCATATATTTTACATATATTTTTTTAAATAAAGAGTACGTATTGAAATAAGACATAATTTACATGATTAACTCATAATACTGAGAGTAGACTATTTGTGGATCAGCTCAGGAGGGCTGCATGATTTTAAGGCATTATTGGAAATGAATGTGTTGAAGTTTAGCTAATGAAGGTTAAAAAAGAAATGAAAAGATTTTAATCACGAGGTCCAGATCAACAACAGTTTAAAAAAAGCGGGATGTAAGAGGAACAAAATCAGTATTTTTGAAGCAATTCATGTTTGCAACATGAAAAAAAATATGTCTATGTATGAACTTTTAAAGTGGACTGAGCGTCTATTCGAAACAAATTCATTTCCTTAGACTATGATGTTAAAAAAACACTTGAAAGCATTCACCTTCTGTTTTAAATGCTTCAATATTCTCTACTGCTGATGATGAGAGCACAACAACCTATATTACAGCACATATTTAACAAGCCGACTACACACAGGTCGGTTTCCTCACTGCCGTTGCAGAACGCCTCTGCAATATGTCAGCAATATAAACTATTTAGATTCCATCAGCATTAATGCACTTATGATGTGGCTGATTTAAAATTATTCTCAGTTCTTGTCAACCTCTGCAAGGTTTAGGGGACAGTCCATGTCCATGTCAGTTCGTCCATGTTATAAGACGAACTGAATTCAAATAGTTGCTTTTGTAATCCTCATCTGAAAATTGTCATTTAGTCGGGTTATTTTTGTTTGCCGAATAGCAACATTTAAGTGATACAGAAACAGAAATCTCGAAGGTGGCAAATACTTTTTTGTTCATTTACATGAGTACTTCCACATACGCGGACAGAGAGAACAATAAGTGGTAAGATCAGTTCCTAAGAGCATGTGAAAGCTCAGCATGGCCATGTGCTCGCTCCCTGCCTGGAGACAAAAACGCTGGACTTCAGTAATGAAGAGCCAAGCAGACGTTTAAGCACACAGCATTTACCTCCCCCCACCTCCCCCCTCAACCTAAAACACAAAATAATAATCAGAAAAAGTGGCAAAAACACCTTTTACTTTATCCTTTTACTTCTGTTCTCTTTTTTGTGTTTTCCTCCCAGCCCGTCTCGGGTCTCCTTGCCAACATAACATGAAAGCTAAGTGTCTGGCTGAGCCAGAAAAGGTGCAAGGGCTGAGATTCAAAAGCGAAAAAAAAAAAAAAAAAGAAAAGAAAAATTGACATAAAAGAGAAATATGGACTAAAAGGCTAAGGTGAAACAGTATGAGAGAGAGAAAACAAAGAGAGCTGGAGGAAAAATGCTGCTTCATGAAGGTGGAAAGCAGTCGTCCACAACGTGCCCAGCTGACCCCAGAAGGTGCTCCGCACAGCCGCAGCGTCATGAATAAACAATCACAACTAATTTGTTCAGACTGAGGGCAAGGCCACAGGTGCCTGGAGGAAAATGGTTAATTTGAGGTATTCATGTTCTCAAAGATGGAAAACCCCCCCCCCAAAAAACACCTCTGCGCTCTCCTTTTATACGATGAAATCTGCAAACAGATCAATTCTGAGCTTTTCTCTAAAACTCTAAACGTCGTTTGCCTCTCAGAAACCTGCAACGGGTTTCTGAGAGGCAAAGGGTTTATTTTCTATCGGGTTTACAATGCCTGCTTGAAAAGGTGATAAGATGCACCTGGGTTTCTCAGCGAGGCCTGGAGGGATGTTAACAAAACATTCCAAAGGCATGGAGACGTGATAAAACCCGAGGATCAACAGGAGAGGTGCCTCCTATCAGATGGAGGACGTCGTAAAAGAGCAGAAACACAATATAATTTAAGTTAAATTCTTTCAAACCCTCCTGAAAAAAGCTTTTCTTAGATGAAAAAATATAATCGTAAGAATATTTTATTTTACGATTATCCGAGGAATCGGATCGATCGCCCCCTCTCTCTCTCTCTCTCTGTCTCTCTCTCTCTCTCAGCGCCATTCCTACCATTCGCTATAATGAACATGGATGAAACACAATCCAATAGCCAATATAGCTGTACTCTTCCGATCACTATTGGCATATTTTTGTAGTGCCTATTATATTCACGCTGTATTCAATGCAGCACATAACATCAGCACAGCTGCCTTGTTTGCATCCATCGGTGGACAGCCGGCCGGCTCTGTGTTGTTTTCAGACAGATTTAGAATTGCACATGTTTGTGAAAATCCATCTCAATTATTCCCCGGCCAACTGTCAGCGCTAAAAGGTTCCTCTGATCATGTTGTCTGTAGCATTTTTTGAGGCTGAAGATGAACCTAAAACAGAACATTTGGATGTGTGTGTGCACAGACAGCACTGATTATCTGGTGGTAATGGATATTTAGAGCAACACCAGAATTACCCAACACAGCAGTGGGTGAAAACAGTTCTTTAACAGAACACAAACAGCAGCAGAGACAGCAAATTAAAATCGGAACATGCCAAAACCGAGTAAAGGCGGCTTCCGCCTTTTGTGGCATGTCGCACAGTTTAGGCGAGAGACAGGCGAGGCATTTGTGGGACGCCGTGGTTTTGGTGACAAATCCCACAAAAGTCGTGGCCTCTGTCACACATGTGTATGTGTTCTTATTCCTTTTTATCGATTTGTTCAAAATAAACCTGTTCATATTCACCTGGCCACAGAAGCTGCATTTTCTGTCACAAAAGCCAGAAGCTGCCTGTACCAAGTTTGGCAGCTGACACCAGAAGCGACACTGTCGATGCCACTGCCCCAGTCTGAGCTCCACGCTGCTTTCTGATCGCAACCCGATCAGAAAGTTCATTATTAATGGCTACAGAGTCTAACTCTCATTCCAAATGCTGACGGAAAGAACACGCCGCAGCCAAACAAACCAAAGCATCTCACACATTTCCCAGAGAGAAAGTTTACTTAAAATTCTTTCCCCATTTCCATGGAAGGTTTGTGGTTTAAAAAAAAAACTCCATCCGGCTCAGGGTGGGGGTCTTTGTTCGTGTCGTCGCATGCTGGGTGGTGACTGCTACCATCAGAGCCCTGGCTCACAGCGAGCTGCACCGCTGCTGCTCTGAGCACATCCAACATAAACCGGCTGTGATAAAACTTTTGATAATCTTGACGAAATATGCTTCCGACCTGACGGGAGCCGGTTTTTGCTCCCAGGGGAAGCTGGTTTAGACGCTGAATTCATAGAGGCAGGCCTCCAAGAGCAACGGCGCGCCACATCCTCTCTCCTCCTTCCTACTGGGAGAAATCACGCTCCACACAAAGAAGCCGACACTGATTTTCTATTGATTTCTAAGACTTTAAATCAGATCTGTATGGATCCCTGTTATCAGGATTTTAATAGCTGATGTTCCTCGCTCTGCCAGCACTGGAACAACCTGATTATTTACAGTGCTGTGCAGAAGTTTCATCACTGCATAAGCATGGTATGGATTTTGGGCTTGAAATTATTTATCTATACTGTTATAGTTTCAGGGTGGACTGACTATGCAACAAACAGCTTCAACAATCTCATAAAAAGGAAGTAGATGTGCAAGTTTGAAGTTACTGTGTTTTTCTCAGATCTTCAGAGGATCATAATTTTGCATACAGGCTCAAATAGTTCACATCTCCACCCATACCGGGTTAAAATGCTTTTCGTAGCCACCAGAAAGTTTTTGGAAACTCTGACGAGCAAAACTGGCAGAAGCCACTGGAACTATCACACCTGATAGTCTGGTAGACTCTGCTTGATTTGGGACCAAAATTGCAACATTTGCTACATTTTCAGCTGCTGTTGAGTTTTATACGATCCGAATCAATTGAAAAACCCATTTCGATCTTTTTCGCCATGTCATAAGGGAAATAATCTGCCAGCGGACCTTGATCTTTTTCATCAATATTGAGGAATTATTGAGTCAAAACGAGTAACTCTATCTCGTATTGGATTACTTGTGAGTTAGTCTCGTCTTACTTCAGGTGCACTAGAATATTTGCAGGGCTTTTAGTAAAAGGTCCAGAAGAAGCATTTCATTTTTAATCACAGTGAGTGGATGTAAACTTCTGACTCCATCGCATTTCAAACGCCTGACGCCGCGTTCCGTTTCTTACGAGTGGGGGAAAAAAAAGAAAAGAAAAAAAAGATCCACCTGACACCATAGCAAAGTGAAACATTGTTATCTACAATGAGACAGTAAGAAACTCAAACGCAGAGGCCGACTGGATAAAAAACATTTCCTTTGTTCCCTCCGCTGATATTTGGATTCATTCTGCCAATTGTCATACCTTCTACAGCCTTATCCTCTCCGTGTGCCTTGTTCCAGCTTTGTGTTATCAGCCAGGCAACAAAAACAGGTGGAATATAGAGGTGGAAAAATGGTTTCATGAAGCAGGTGAATATGTATCTCCAGCTTTCATCAGTGTGATCCTCGGAGCTGCCAGCCATAGTCGATATGGATTAAACCTCATCGTGATTGCCATTTAGAGAAATAAATAGGCTGGGCTTAATCCTCATCTGCCAGGTTGGCCTCTGGCAAGGTAAAAA
>VMRN01000076.1:1212897-1361890 GCA_010277015.1 Poeciliopsis turrubarensis
TAAAAAAAAAAAAAAAAAAAAAAAAAAAATATATATATATATATATATATATATATATATATATATATATATATATATATATATATAAAACATCAGCTAATTTTAATGCAATTTCTATTTTCATAGAACAATTTGCAACTGTTACAGCTTATATTTAGTCATTTACATTTGATTGATTTTTTTTTTGTTTTCTTGTTGTACATTATAAATAAACCTAACAAGGAAGCAAGCTGCAACATTAACTGGAGAAATGGGATAAAAAGAAATAGAAAATATTTAAAATGAATTAAATTAAAATTAGATAATTATATAAAATCAATATCTGAGATTTTCGACATAATTCAACCGCTTTGACCAATTTCCTTGTGACTTCCGTCTAAAAGTTATTCTTTCCGTGACAAAAATGCTATATGAAATGAGTCCACTGTTTTTATTTTAGACAATAAAATGGCCTTTTTTGCTGCCATCCAAGGAGGCACTTATCCTTTTATTGTAGTTTCTTATCCTCCCAATGTACCATATATTACCATAATTTTCTCCTTTTGAAGACTGTTTCCAGGACCTCGAACATTTCTCTAAAAAAAAATGGACCCACAAGGAGCCAGGCGCAAAAAACGTGAAACGTTATTTGCTAATGTGTAATCCTATTCTTCCAGCTGAATTTCCTTCCAGAAGAGGGCACACGCTTACAGCTTAAACCAAGGAGGTTCATTTTTACACAGGAACAGATTAGCTTCATTTAAACGTTTTAAGCCCTTGAAATGCTCCCTTTTAATAACCAGGAATACAAAGAATGCCCGATCTTCTTTTTATTTACAGCCTTGCTACCAAAACTGGGAAGAATGAAGTCTGCCTCGCAGGATGCTGACCACACTGCGGAGGCTTCAAACAAATCCTGTTTATCTTTTGCTGTCAAACTGGATTTTCTAGGTGGGGTGAAGAACAGTCCAGAACAGCAGAGAACATGATTGAACAGCTGAGAACATGATTTAAGGAGACAGGGAAGAACATGATGAGAGCACAGAGAACAAGTGTTGGAGATGTCAAAGAAAAGGATGATAAAGTCACTCAGAACCTTGTGGAGTCTTTGGTAATCTGTTATTTTTAGCTAAGTTGCTATCTTCCTGTAGAGTTGGTCTGATTGGGAACCGAAGTTGCAATATTTGCTGCATTTTCAGCTGCTGCGGTTTGCTTTCACACTGCACTGTCAAATGAACCAGACCCTGTGAAAAGCCACCACACCCTCCCTGCCTGTGATGGTGCCGTAACCGAGCACTAAAACGTCCAAACGAGACACAGAGGGCAACTTCCTTCTTCACGAAACATAAACATAAACATAGACGTAGCGGCATCAGATTTTAGCGGTTGGAGGATTTCTCTTTCGTCTCTGGCTTTTCTCCCACTGGCTTGTGTGTTTTAGTTGAGTTTACCCAGAATGCCCTGCGGTGTAGTCCGGCTTCCTGCTAGTTTTATTACTCTCTGATGCAGTGTTTTATTTTCATTGCTGAGTTATCCTTCCATGTTCGCGATTTCATGCTTTGGCTTGATAGACGTTATTAAAAATATCATTTTAATGGAACAGCTTCAGTGTTTATGATTGTGTGTGGAGTGACTCGCTTATGAAGCAGAGCTAGGGTAATTATTTGAGATTGATCATTAGTTATTTTCCCTTATTTCTCCAAGGATAAACACGTGAGTAATGGGGAAAAGAAAGAGGAGCTCAGAGGTAATAATAAGTAAGATATTAGGTCAATTCCGATTGACTTATAACAAAAATGGATCTCAGATTTCTGTCTACCTGATTGGAGTATCTCATGCTGACGTTGCGCTGGTCTTGCCGTGGGACGTATCGGTGGATGGGGTCGATGTCTTTAGGGCTGATCAGCTCATCCGCTGGAAAGTTAAGAAACACACGTGCAGAAATAAAAGATTATGAAAGCCATTGAAAGATTTATAGAAAGGAAAAAAAAACCCCACTACTGATCAATGACTGTTCTTAACATTCAACTTTAGTGTAATGATAGCTTTAAAGAATCTTAAAATCATAACTACATGACAAACTGTTGTTATGTAGTTTAAGAAACGCACCCAGCAGCTTAGCAATGTTGTACATGGCCTGACCCCAGAGGAACATCTTGCCATCACGACCAGAGTTGCTAGGGAAACGCTTCTGGCTTCCATGTTTGTTCTGCTCCGCCTCCACAAAGTCGGCCGGTACATAGTAGTACTTAGGGATCACAGCGTGGCCTGTCAAAGAAAAAAAAAAAACAAACGATAAAAACAGTAAAGCAGTGTTTACATAGAGCACGCCATGTCTGGATCTGTGTCTCTGAGTAAAACGCATCCAAATTGATGCAGCACAGAGAATGAAGCAACAACTCGAGCTCAAAGGAGTCATTTATAAACCAGTTGTGTACTTTAGAGAACTTTAGAGAAACAGATTCATGCCTTAGTTGGTAAAGATACAGACATTGACTAGTTGAGAAGATTCTGCATTAAAATTTTATTAGAAATATTTTAGTGAGGAAAAATGTTGAATCGGACAGCATCACTATCCGCTCTATTTTAATTAGGGTAACATTTATCTTCCCTTTGGGATAGATAAAGTATTTTTCAGTCTGATTTTTGTGCTGAACTCTAAGCTGTAACATGTACCTGGACTCTTTCTATTTGCTGAATCCACCTCCCTACCAGTGAGACACAACATGTTCCAGAGCTGCTTCAACACTGAGCTGAGGCCTTTTCCAGACCACTTTCCAGGTGACTAAATGATATTTAAAGCTTTAAACATCTCACGGAGGACTGCTTATTTACACAAATGGAAAACACAAATTCAAAATGCAGCCGACTGGTTAAGATCAAAGCATATCAAAGTGTTAGAATAGCTTGGTTCACATCTAAATCCAATTCAGAATTTATGGCTCAAGCTGAACATGTTTATTGGCAGGAATGAGAGCGAGCTGAATGTTTCAGCATGTAGATGTGTAACGCTCTCCCTAAAACACCCTCAGCTGTTAGTGCTATGAAATGTGCCTCCACCAAGTATTGAATCAGGGAGGCTGGAAGTAAAGGTAAAGCACACTTGTAAACCTTTTATTTACAAAATAAAACAGTTTATTAGGCTTCATCCTTTTACTAAAGTACACAGTGTGGCTCTAAAAAGGTACAAAACAAACTAGTTCAAGGGGAATGAATGATTTTGCATTTTGCTGTTGTTTCTGGAGCTGAAGATGAACAAAAATGTATTTTAGGAAAATAAAGGAAACGCAGGCATCCCGATAGGAAACATGAGCTGCCTTCCTAAATGTGCTCTGAACAACAACAAGCAAGGAAGAACATTAAAATGTAAGGGTGCAGATTTGACCTGATGTCCTGCCTCCTGTGTGATCCCCCCCCTCTCATGCCACTCCAGATTATCTTCAGAGTGCGACGCCAGCTGAGAATCTCCTGCTGTAAGTCAGTTCTGACCTGATTCTCAAAATATTCACCGGCGTGAAACGGTTTTCGTGTCAGAAACTGTGACTGAACAAACACACGCATCCCGACGCTAACTTACAGCAGGAACTCTGTTTGTGTTTGTCATCTTTGATGCAATATATATTTACTGCTCTATGCTGCGTAAGTAGCCGCACTCACAGCGCAGGGCGGCATGTTTATGCTTTAGCAAATCAAATTAAAGTCAATGGATTCTTCTGACAGCAGCAGTCACATTTGTTTTTGTTTTTTTCGTTCCCTCATTAACATCAATGGTGAAGCAAAAGAAACACCTTTTCGATTCACCTCCGAAGCTCAGACATTTAACTTTAGGAGTCGGTGCTAATTTATACAGAACAAGTACAAAGACTCTACGGAGGCAAATAATGTCTCAGACCATCATCCTGTCTACACTAATTATTCCCAGTCTGTTCTGGATGGACCAGAGGAAACGCCAAGCTGCTGACTTTCCTATTATGCAACCATAATGGCTGCAGTGAAGGTGAAAAGATGCATATTTATGTCATGTTTTTCTCATGTTAAAAATGACAAGATTTTACATGAAAAACAAAAGAAAAAGGCAGAAATCAACCGCTGCTGGAAGTGACAACTCACCCTCGAACGACTGGAAGATGATGGGCTCCAGGAGGTCCTGGTACTCCTTCACCTGTGCCTTATTTCCTCTGAACACACCTTAAAGAGACAGAGACACATTTTGGACTGGAGGGTGAGGGCACACGCTCTGGGCTGAGCTCTCTGTCCCTCAATGCCTGTAGCTATGAGAGATGTTTAATCCCAGAGCTGAGTGTTTGTACTGCTGTTTGTGACTGAGTTGGTCCTCACAACATGAACAATACGTTTATGCACACTCCCATTGTGTCAGTGTCATTGTTTTGAGAAGACAAACACCCAGTTTCCTTTATTTTTTTTTTTTCAGTTAGGACAAAACAGGAAGTTTGAACTTATCCTGAGATGTTGAACGGTTTTGTGCAGATATGTGAATCTGTTGAGTTTCTGTGTTAAACTCTTGCTCCAGCCATGGACTACGATGGATTTGACTAGACCGTAAAGAAGCAAACCTCTGAACTTTAACTATAACAGCTTTGTAGAGCAGCTGTGTCCACACATTTTGCCACAAAAACTTGACTTTCAACCCTTTAACTGTCACCTTGAAAACACTTAGATGTTATCTGATGGGTTATGAGACAGTTGAGGGGTTTTAATACACACAAAAAAAAGAACCTAATTTGAATGTTTTTGCTTGTTTTTATATATGTATGCTCAGCAACAACCTAAACAAGGATTATTATGGTCTTATTTTTCTAGAAAATGGGATTGTAATTCCTTAAAGATTTGAAATACACACACTTTCAACTTTTATTCTTTTTTTTTTTTTTTTACATATTTGTTGAAATTAACACTATGACGTAACAGTCTGAGATGGATAATCTGTGAATAAAGAAAAACAAATTGCCTTTCTACCTTCTCCCAGTGCTAACTAACAACAACCAATCACGCCCAGAGACTTTGGACACCCCTGGTGTAGAGCCTTAATGCGACATGGATACAGAATGTGCATGACTCTCTGTTTTGGGAAAAATAATGTAAAAAGTAAACGTCTTCACTACCTCTTTTGTCATGTTAAACATATGTTTTAAAAATCAATTGTATTTTTATTATTATTTTATTTTTTTTACAAGTCTCTTCAAAATAAACCAAAATGTAATTTTCTTTCAAAAACACTACAGGCAGGTTTTTCCTCTCTCGTCCCATTGAGGCATCATGGCAGCAGTGGCGAAGAGAGCGAGGCTTACCGTCAATCATCATGTAGATGAAAAACATGGGAAACTCGCATTCGATTCCATCAAAGAGCTGCAGAAACACACAGAGAGGAGGAATTAGATTGCTTTCTTGTTTTACAAAGCACCCAGCTTGAACTGAAAGCAGTAAAGCTTCTTAATATGAAACGGCAGGGAGCAAAGAAACACACAGAAAACATTCTTTAATGCTCTCCAAGATTTCCTTTTCTTTGTATTATTGTCATTTTAGGCAGATCTGTTGATGGAAAAGTGAAGATTTAATTTGCCACTTCAAAAACAGCAATACACCTACATTTTATACATTTGTTACTATCCGTGAGTTTGATTGCTTCCTCAGTGTGACGGTATGAAGAGGATCAAGAAGGCTGTTGTGTTATATGGACACATGTAGCATTCTGATGATGGAATCAGAGATACCGGTCAATAATAACACACATTCCAAAGTCAAAACATCTCAAAACAAAAGAAGTAAACACAAAAACAATTTCGCACTCTGGAAACGTGGAGCTATAAATAAAAAAACTTGATAAATGACCAATCGCATACTTTTAATTAAGGCTTTTGATTTAATTAAACTCGGGCACTTCAGGGGCAACCTCTGCACTGATTTGCTGCCATCTTAATGCAACAAAGCCTGGAGGGAGAGCATGTGGCAGTAGAACAATCCTTTAGCATAAACCACGACTCTTTGGCCAGACGGCCAGGCATTATACAGCCCAATACAGCCGTCACAGTTACAACATCAGACACATTTACTGAAAATCCGTCCTGGAGATAATCACGATAGCACATGCATTCCAGCACCTGGATTAAAAACAAGTCAAACTGACAGAATAAGGGTGAAGATTTATGTTCTCCGTGTGCATGGTGGGTTCTCTCCGGGTACTCTGGCTTCCTTTTTTCATGGGTCAAAGGAAACTCTAAGCACTTGGGTTTTTAGTCTTCATTCAAAGGAACTCAGTGTTTCGGCTGTTTTGCAGTTTTCTAGATGTTTGTTCCGGATTTGATGTGCAGTGAATCTGAATGCTCCTTTTTCCATGTTAAAATCACAAAAACCAAAAAACTGATCCTGGTAATAACATGACATCTTAAATTGCATTAAATAAAACTCCAACTGTAATAAGATCAAAAACAATAATCACAGCGGTGATTACTTAGTTAGTACAAACTGCAGACAGGTGTGTTCATGCGTGCATTTCTTGTAACCGTCATTTGTTCTGATTATCTCTGCACGCCTGTCTCTGTCAATCCTCTCCACACCGATGGAAGATAACAGAGATTAGATCTTAATGCAGAAACAAACGCCTAATGGAGCCGACACACGTCACCACTACTCCACGGATACCTCTGTCTGAGCGTGCTTCTTTAAGCGCTCCGTGTCTTCATGCTGCCATTATGCAGATCTGCCGCACCTCAAACTGCTTTTGCAGCGACAGAGGGAGGAGAAATGGGGGGGGGAATGATAGACAGGAAAATGCATAACAACGCGCAGAAGCAGGGGAGGCTGGTAAGCGGCGGTGGGGGCAAGGCAAGCCGCTCAACGAGGCCCGTGCTTTTTCGCCCTTTCAGGCTGTAAACACGCAGCGTTCCCTCGTGTTTTGTGCTTGAGCAGCCTGACTGATTGGTAAAACTGTCTGTCACCGAGGCAGCTGCTGCTCTCAGTGAGCAGACAGGAAGCGCAGGCGTCTGCCCCCGCCGTGGATTCTCTCTAAACGCCGACAACAACAGCTTCAATCGATGTCCTCTGCAGGGACACCTGGTCTACCTGCGACCCCTCGCCCTCCTCACCGTCTTCACTCCCACAACCAGCTATACCATGTCACCGTCTTCTTACCCTGGACGCCTACAGGGTCAGGAAATCTAATCCACAGCAATCACCTCCACCTCCTAGGAGGACAGCTAGTTGATTATTTGTACTAGAAAGTCACTCTGCAGTGATATTTCCAGACCTTCCACTAAAAAAATTTCAAAGTTTCTGGCCCAAATGAAGCCATGTACATATATAAGTATATACACTACTACTCTAGATGAAGAGGACACGGCAGACTTTGTGTGTACATATGGAACATTTTGTGTGTTTTCCCGTATGAATGTAGGTGTGAAGGAGCCTGAAGAACTGTTGGATAATTCGGAGCCTCAGAGTCTTTTTATCCTATTAGCTGCAGGATTAAATGCAGCTAATTGCAAAGTGGTTCAGACTCGGCGCCTCATGAGTGCCCATTCTGGCAAATCAAGGGAGCGTCTTCATCATCTGACTTTTTTTTTTTTTGTTAATCATTGTGCTGTTGTGTTGCGGTTCGGCTCTGGCTTGCAGTCAAGAGCCACCAGAAAACGTAGCGTCTTTTCTCAGAGCTCCCGACGGTTTCAGAAACGTATGTTTACACACGGTTAGTTTGTTCGTTGAGACTCAAAGGAGACTTGTGCTGTGAATTCAAATGTTCGAATTTGCCTGACAGTGGAAACCAACACGTGTTGCCAGAATGCTACATATATATTTTATAACATAGCCATTCTTGCTGCCTGGTGTTTTTAGTGACTGTCTCTTTTAGGCGTTTTAGTTTTTCGTAGCAAACGGGTCATCCTGTGCGGTTAGGGAGCTAGCTGGGTGTGTTTGGTAGTTTCTGTTTCTTGCAAAGCTGCAGGTTTCCACCAGGTGGCGTGGCTGAGCCGGATGCTCCAGCACACCTGCTCCTAATCAGCCCACCAGCAGGAGCTTAAGAGCAGCTGGCTGCCGGTTTCTGATTCCACGCCTCTGTGTCAGCTCATGTGGCGACTCTAACCCTCTGAGTAATTCCTCGTTGTTGGCTCAACTCTGACCTCGTTCCTCGTGCCTGTTCCTACAGTTACCGCCCAAGATCCCTCCTGGATCTGATCTTTCAGAATTTACTCAACCTGTCTGCTCTCGAATTCTCCGCCGTCTGCTCCTCCCTTCTCTCTGGATTCAAACAATCTTATTCTACCAGTATGATTGTTTCCTGAATCTCACCTTGAGACATTTGTCCTACTTCTCTGCTCCTGGAGTTAACAGCCCCCCTCACCTGTTAAATAGGGGTGTAACTATACACTGATATATATGAATGAAATGATTGACACAAGATTCACAATGCTAATTTATATCATCAAGTTTAGGATGTCCTTTATTTTGAAACTTTTATTTCAACGCCTAAATGTAAATGACTGTGTTAGGCAGGCAGAATGTATCGCAGATTTGTGAATTATATTGAATCAAACTCATAATGGAAACAAAACAATAAAAAAAAAGAAACTTGCATTTTTTGTTCAAAATGTTTTGCTGAAGTGATTTTTCGACATTTGTATATTTTGGAAACACAATAGCAACTGCAGAGTCCACTGGGTTCATTTAACATGAACAGGAATCCCACCTGGAGTCCCAACACTCACCTTCATCTCAGCAGGCTTGTAGTAGCGGCGGTTCTTGTCTTCGTTCGCCGTGCGGTAGCCATCGCGCAGGAAACGCTTGAAGCCATATTTGCCTCGCAGCTTCCGGACGATCTTGTCGAGCGTCTGGCTGTAGAGAGCGTCGTCATCGACCGCAAAGGCAGGGTAGCTGATGGTCGGGAGCAAGGCGGCGTCGGTGTTCTGTCAGGGAGACGAAACAGCAAATCGCTGACAGAGTCTCAACTTCACACAGCACCAAAAGTAGGGATGTGACTGATTACTTTAGTTACCGATGACCATCTATTATCTTGACAATTAATGTGATTCTGCAGTTTGCTATGTAACGTCTTGAGCTTATTTTATAAAAACAGATTCAAAGTGCAAATACGTGAGTCAATTTCTTTTTCAAATAAGAAAACGTTTTTTGTATGCGTAATAAAATAACTAACATTCCTTTAGTGAATGCTTAATCATTTGCAGCAAAGGATCCATCAGCAGCTAAAAATGATACTTCTAACATCAAAATATGCAAAGTTTAGTCCCAACACCAACACATGACAGAGCTGATCTGTTGATTATTGTTGGATTATCAGATCATTAACTGGACATGAAAAGGTCCTTAATAGGAGATTTTGAGACTTTTCGTTGTTTATTTTTGCAGAATTTGAACCAGGTGAAACTAAAACTATGCTCCTTGATAAAAAATAAATAAATATATATATATTTATATAGAAAATAAAAATAATATAATATTTATTTTAAAAATTTACATAATATTTGTTGTCAAGTTTTGGCTTTTGCTCTGACTATATTGTTGTTTCAGCAACTGGTCGTTTATAAGTCAGTAAAGTCCAGTTAACATTAATCTATCACTAATTTAGTTGATTGTTTCGATAGTTGATTCAATGCAATGTATCTAAATGTTTCAGTTCTCATAAATCAGCACCAATAAAGGCTGAAAATAATTCTGTATAATTTTCTTCCAGATGGAGCCGTATCTGACTGAACCGTGATAGAACCACTCATTAGGTATAAACAATGCCGTTCCAATTCAGAACTAGACTGGACGGCGTATTGACCAGACAAAAAACAGTCATCGTTCACATAGAGCAACCAGAAACATTTTCACTTCGTCAATCAGACGCGAGTTTCCGAAAATAAAGCTGCTGCGTTTTCTTAATGAATAGACTCGGCTGCCTGGACAATAAGTTTCCTCAGAGCTGCGGTGAGTTCATTCAACAGGCGGCTAAATGAGTGCGTCTCCCTCCAGGTCTGTTTGATGCTCCTTTGTATTGGATTCTCTCTCAATTTGCGCTGATCTTTGCAGGAACAAAGGCTGGGGCAGAGGCATTTAGCCCCGGCCCTTTTATCTGACATCTCATTACAACTCCAGTGTGCATATTGACAAGGCAAACCGCTTGGCTACAGTCGCTCGACAAAAGAGCAGAGCAGAACCTCGTATGGGCGACCGAACATTGAAATTGGATTTTTTGATGCACAACAAGCAGCGCCGATATGGTATTAGTATCTTTATCTTGACATAATCCTGCACTGTTGCAACCCTTCCACTTCGTCCTCCCCCTTAATGTCAGCCTAACATGGCTGAAACGGCCCTCTGATCCTCTAATTACATTCATTTGATTCCTCAAATACTGACGGGTGGCTTTCCTGCCCGACACATTCAGCAGGCACTCTCTCTCACACACGCACCAATACATACAGATGTGATCACTTAAGTGTCTGTAAGAGGTGGAGTGAAAGACAGGGAACAATTTTACGCCTACTTTATCTTCCTGATTCCGTTTCATTCCCTCCCCCCCCACATTTGCTGTGAGGCCACCTCTCACTTTCGCCAAATCTTTCTGAACGCCGAACAATCAGCAACAAAGGTGGCGTAATGATCGACTACAAGGGAGAAACGTTGAAATTTAGAATTGACATGGGGGTGTGGGTTCTTCTGATGTGTGCGATTAGCCTTTGACGTGTGCACGTGTGTGTGGGTGTGTGTGTGCGTGAGTGCGCGTGTGCGTGCGTGCGTGTGTGCGCGTGTGCGTGCGTGTGTGTGTGTGTGTGTGTGTGTGTGTGTGGCAGGCTACAGTTTGGAAGAGAATAAGAATAAAACTCCTGGTTTCGGTGGGACGGCTGTCTTAAAATGAGAAAATGCAGATATGGCCTTTCACAGGGAATCACTCCACAATGTTGCTAAAACTGTAACATGAAAGTAGATCAATAAGAGTATCAAAACTTAAGACATTTGAAAACATGATGGCATGTAGGTCATACATGTAGTTTAGTCATACAAATCACACATCATGTGACGGGTTTCCTACTAAGTGAATTGACAAATTGGTATGTTTTTCCAAATAAAAGATGTAAATGTCCCTTTTATCACAATAGCAGCCGAGAATATTGCGATGAAACTAAGTTTAAATTGGCCCCACCACTACATGCACCTTTTACCCTGACAAGACTGAGACAAGGGGAGAATCGGGCATTAGCAAGGCAGCAGATGTGGTGTAAAAATCTATATTTATCTAAAGAAATTATCTTCAATATTAATGGAAAAGCTATTCAGCAATGCAAAAAGCAATTGGTTTGGTGTAACTTTTGTTTTCTGCATTAGTGAACCAACTTTTCATGTTTTTTTTCGCTTGCAAACACATAATGATGTTTTCCTGTTTCCACCACCTGCAGAAGGAGGGAAAAGAAGGTCGAGTTAAATCCTAGAAGAACCCTCCTGTAGTCAGCACTCAGTCTTCCTGCTGCTAATGCTAAATTAATTATCATTCAGCAGGATGTTTTTGGAGTCGTCAGCAGAGTCAACCTTGTCTGTTTAGCTCGCTACCAGCTAGTCGCAAGCCAAGTGTCTGCCTCTGCTCTGTGTGGCTGTTGTAATATTAATTATATGAGGCAAGTTATTAAGATTATCTGCATTTTGTCAAAAGCATAAGAAGAAGTGAAACTTGTTTGTTAATCGGAGTTGGTTGGAAACGACATGATGAGCGATGAACCGGAGGAAGAAAGCAGGCAGCTGGATTTGTTCATGTAAATATAAAGCATTTTTGTCAACAGTAGAAACATTACCCTCTACATAGTGCTGGTGTTTCACAGGTAAATATACGCGCCTTTACTAAAGGGCGGGGTTTATGCAAAATCGACTTTTTTTTAGTTTTATCTCATGTCACGTCATGTCTGTATCAAACACATACCTGGAGTTTTGCCATATATGCTTGAGAAATCCTTTAATCCCCTGTGGCAGCCATTAGGCTACATCTTAACACCATCATACCGCATATTTCTCTGAAGCTCCATCCTGAAGCTTCAGGCCCCAGTCGAGCTCACAGGGAACCCGTCTCCACTCCAGCTCCTACAGACTAGCTGCAGCAGCAATTAACAAACACCTGGAGGAACCGCGCATCTGCTGAGCTCTTCATACGAACAGCAACGCTCCTAAAAACGGCTGTAAATGGCATCATGGAAAGGCACTGCTGTGATGAAAGGTGAGGGTAGGAGGTTCTTAAAGAGGCAGAGGCCCAATTTTACGACTTTGATACAAACTTACATTTCTTTTGCTATGACTCCAACAGTATTGATTAAGAAGAAACAAAAAGCTGACTTTTTGAATATTTTAAAATATTGTTCACTAAACTGTGATGATGCTAACTGAGCGCTATGTGTGGTGATTATTGTGCACAAATGCATTCCTATTTACATTACATTATGTGCTATTGTTAAGATGATGGAGCAGAACAACAAGCAGACCTTCGAATCTTCACAAGAAAAGTTGGGGCGCACTACTATGAAATTTGAGCTGATGTCGAAATCTGATGTCAACTTTGCTTTTTTTTATTGCTTTTTTTTCCTCATGTCCATCAAATTGTGTGACATGAGTGAAGGCCTGAGTGGTTCTGGGCTGTGATTGGACACTGAGGGGTTCGTGGGCTGACTCACATGTGAGCGAGACTCTCTGGGCAGCAGGGAGGACAGAGTCTGTCGGTTCCTGTTGTGGGCGTCCAGATCCACAAATATCACAGACCAGGAGCAGCCCTGCAGCGGGGGGCAAGAAAAAAAGCAAACAAACAAAAAATGAAAATAAAAAAAAAAAAAAACAGCACAGTTACTTAGGGACTGTTCATGCTTCACAGGTAAAGTGGCAGCTAATAGTTTTCCAGTCTGAATGCGCACAAACATTCACTCTTGGCAAGTCATCCATCATTTATCTCAGAGAAGAAAGAAAGAAAAAATAAATAAATAAATATATGAAACCACTTGGCTTTAAAGCCCTCAAAGTCTCACCTCATGCCTCCACACATCATAAACACGGCGTTTTCCCTGCAAAGCCGGGAGGATATTTCTGGCTGAGAACTTCAACGTTTGAAGTTGAACGTGGGAGTGTTTGAACAGCGCAGGACTGATAGTTATTTTATCACTTCAAAAATCCTCACAGGGAGAAGAAGTGCAACAACCACGTCGGCTGTTCATCCGCTGCACTTAAATATCTTTAGGAAATGGAGGAGGAGGGGAGGAAGAGAGGGGAGTCAAGCTGTTCAGGTTGTGTGTGTGTGTTTTTTTAATTTTTTTTTTTTTAAGTGATCAAACCTTTCCGGCTCCAGTCCGCTTCATCAGCTGTGCTCACATAAAAGCAACCGAGTCACCCCTGCAACCTGCTAAGCAGTTTTTAAGGCAAGTCTTATGCATAATGTATGAATATTGCTAGAATCGGTTTTTCTTCCCCCAAACAGGCCTGGGCTTTTAGTCAAATCAGCAATCTTTCCTTTGGCAATCTGCAGAGCGCCGAGCGCTGCTGGACAGAAACGGAGGCAGTTGAGCGACATGCCAGTGAAAAATGAAATCGGCGTAAAGCTGAACAGAATTATATACATCTGTAGAAGTATCAATGAACACATTCAGACCTGAAAAGGCAGCTTAATATACTGGGACTAGACAGCCAGCAGAGATGTGAACCACTATGCACTTCCATCAATTGTGTTTCTTTTTTATGAACGTTTAGTGTGATGCAAGGTTCTAATATTATGTTTCTTAAGAAATCAATCTAATCTTTCAGTCAGTTTCATAGAACTAACTTCCTTTCTTTATTTTTTTTGCTTCTTTTTGACTTAAGTTTGTAAGATATAAAAAGCTATTTAATCAGAATCTCACTGGAAACTAAGAAAATTTAATATTTTACAGTTTTTCCCCAATACGGCTGTAAAATTAGGAAAAGTATAAAGTGAAGTACTAAACTTGCCCGCTCTTTATTGATTAATCAAAATTAAATGGAATTGAAAAAACTTGGCTTATTGCAGCAAATATGATAAAATGGTGGTTAATCTCAGTAATTGTGATTAAACTTGGTGGCTGGGCGCTCGGCAGTCATTCATCCAGTGGCCCGCCGTGTTTTTGAGTTAAAAAATTGTTTAAGATTAACAGGAAATATAAAAATATCACCTGATAATTATGTGTTATTGGAAGATTCATATATAAAAACCAACTAAAAAGTCTTAAAAAGGCAAACATTTAAGAAAAACTGAAATAAATGAACAATCCCAAGCCTTACAGCAGAGCTTCCAATTAAAAAGATAAATGCTTTTAATGGTCAATAATATAAACTATTATAATTTGGATCAGTTTTTGTAAATCTTGGACAAAATTGTTTGTCATTTTTGTAACAGAAAATGTTATATAATGTTAATATAAAAACTGTGAAAAACCACACAGAAAATGGAGGTAAACAGTAAATATAATAAGAAATATTCACGATTTGAAAGATCTTAATGGGTAATCTAATATAAAACATGCTGGCACTGCTGATATGGACGACAAATAATAAGCAGGGGTGTTCACATGGATTCAAGGAGCCGTAAATGTGCCTTCAAAGCTGATGATATTAGTTTTATCTCTCCAGTTCAGTTTGTCTGGAGCAGAAAAGCTGCTGGTCGGAGGCGGGGGTGGTCGGTGGAGGAAAACTATAAACTCCCTGGACCTGGAAGCAGAGTGTCCATTGAGCCGGCATAAAGGCTAAATGCGATACACAAGCACACGGTCTGGAGTCAGCGATAAGTGCGATAGCAGAGTGTGGTTTGTAATAAATGTTCCGCTTTGAGGCGCTGGGGGAGTTTGGTTTGGTTTTGGACAGCTGAGAGTCAGCTGGGAAATCAAGATTGATAAGGGTCATTAATAAGAAAGAGGAAAGCTGGTGCACAAGCATTCCCACATAGGAGTAGCAGACTTGAGGAAACACACACTCACACACACATCTACAGATGCTCTGCGCAGCATGGATCATAAAGCTGACACGTCAGTAAATCCATTCAACAAGCTCAGCTTGAAAACAGAACCCATTTTGAGTCGAGAGTTGCTGATAAGACTTTGCCTTCTTTCTGGTTTATTGTAAGGTTCAATCTGCCAATTCCAAGTCTGGTTAAATCTGATTTTTTTTTTCTTCTCTATTTTAAAAAATGTAACTCCAATCAAAAGCTGGAGGCTCTTTGATAGGAGCAGAACTCTGGACGCATGGAGTTCAGTCCAACATTACCAACAGTTGTGCACTAAAGGAAACGTCTGACATTTAAAGAATTTTTACAAACTCAAGACACAGTTCAGTGTAGTGTGCACTGTCTGTTGAAAGCAAAAAATGATGCCACTTCTTGATTTTGATACATTTAACCAACTTTACATAGCATTAGACTGACATGATATATCATAAACATGACAACATCTGTCATGAACATGAAGAAGTCTTTATGAATGTTTATGACGGTTGTCATTCAGTAAGTAATGACACTTTAATTCCAAAGTTGTACTAAAAGTTGCATCAAAAGTTTATTAAAATTGCCAACTTTACATTACTATAAATAATAGCATTTTTAATGCAAAGTTGCTCTAAAACCTCCATTAAAAGTGTCATTTTTGCATTAAAAGTGTCATTATTTGCTGAATGACACTTCATGACAACAGCCATAAGTATTCATAAAGAGTCCTTTATGTTTACGACAGTATTAATATGTACCAGTCTTATGCACACCCCTCCAAATAAAGTGTTACTGTGTCGATTGATTCAGTTATTCATTTCATTTCACACAATTGAAAAATGTCAAACGCAAAACAAGAAAACAAAACAAAGTGTACAAAAACCAATAGGAAGAGGCAGAAAACGTATTCTTACTACATCTTTTTAATAATGTATAACAATAGTTTATAACTAGAAGAATGTATTGTTTTCTTATTTGATACAATTCAGTTTACATTAACTGTTAGTAAAAGACGTCATAGCTCAGCTTCACACCTCCATCCCACCTGTTTATAACCGAGTCTGGACTTTAGGTTACGGGTGTATAGTCGTATATAGTTTATGTTGTAAAGTTTTTTTTACTTATCTGGCCCCAAATTCACAGAGAATTCATGGAACTCATCATTTCCACCTAGTATATAGAAAAGTCTATACACTAGGTATTGTATCAGTTTTTCCCATTTCCATCTTTTAGTACATTCCACATACCTTTGTCATCTTTATTATTTTTTTCCCTAATAATTTTGTATAATAATAATCCTTCTCATGATATTAGTTCAACTATTTTTGTATTTTCTGTATCTCTGTTTTCTTCTATCATTCTACTTTTTTTTTTTTTTTTTTAACAAATCGTCTACATAGATTGTTCTTTTTCTGACAGGCATTTAGCAGCCATTGACCTGTCATTCATCGATCAGTGCCAATCAAGGCAAAATTGACCGATTCTGTTTTCTGGCTGATGGATCGGTCCAAAAACCGTCTCTTTTTTTTTCAAAAAGGAGGAAAAAACCAGGAGCTTTGCAGTGAAACCTGCAGCGACGCATAATGATCTGAGGAACTCTCTAAACTTCTGAGGGATTTAATGGCCAGATAAGCTAATCCTGGGTGCCGTCCAATTGTTGACAAGAACGAGAGGGAAAAAATATCTTTACTTCTAATCCATTGACAGGTCTAATGAATGACTCTGTTTTTCTGTCTTACAAAGCAAAAAAAAAAAAAAAAAAGAAAAAAAGGGAAAAAGTGCACTAATGGATTTAGCGAAAGAGCAGGCGGGGGGGAGCCAAACCGGGATCAACTGCGGCCATCGATCACAGTGTGTGTGCAAACACAAAGTATCTGCTGAAACGGACCCGGGCGTTCAGACAGAGCCCCGTCTTGAATTCAGAAGTAGTGCATTTCATTTTCATTCAGTCAGGAAAAAAATATGTGCATGAGGTGAAGTTCAAATACCTGATTTCCAAACAGGTTGAATCCATTGATGGCCTCCAGAGCAGCTTTAGCGAGACCCACGGAGCTGGAATGAGAAGAGACTCCGAATATCAACCAAACTGAAGGTTATTAGCTGAAACAATAACCTTCATATTGCAGTATTTAATACTGAAATATTGTTTCTGTCTGTGAATTATCCCATCAGCTTTCATAAAACTCAATTCGTGATCTTACAGATCTGGCAGGACTTCATAAAGCTGGAGGCTCTTGATGCTGCAGTCTGGTGTAAATAATGCCTCTCTTCAGAAAGAAAAAAAAAAATAAAACTGAAAATCATAAATAAAGATGTAGGAGTGGATTTCACAGTGACTGACCGCTGTGATTGCAATGCAGATAAAAAGCAAATCCATTTCACTGCTGCGTCTCCATTTCTACCCAGTGGAGATTGGCACCAGAAAGAAAATTAGATGGGAGACCTGGAGGAAAAGTGAAGACGGCTTCTGATGTCACTGCAGATGCTTCACCCAAGCAGTGAAAGCAAAACATTACAGGTGGGTTAAATTGAAAGTCAAAACTTTCTTTAAACAAAGTCTAAAAATCCTATTCAAATAGTTTTTCAGGATCATTTAAAGTGACGGTCACTGCTGTGTAAACCATCATAGGGTGTTTTCTTACCTGATAGTCCGGTCGACATGGTTTGGTTGGGAATCAAAATTGCATTTTCACTGCGTTGTGTCAAACAAATCAAATACCTCAGAGCAACCTGTTCACTCTACCATCTGTGGTGGCGCTGCACCAACAACCGCTGAAGGAAGCGGCACAAAAACATTTGAAGACGACACTGAGCACATCTTCCTCCTTCACAAAATGTGAATAAAACTGAAGTGGCGTCAGACGTTAGGGGTTGTAGGATTTCTCTTGCAAGTGACAGATGCGCGCTTGTTTTGGTTGCATTCACCCAGAACCCTAACCCTGTATCCTCCACTTCCTGCTTGCGGCAATGTCTCCGGTCCGCTCGGCCTTTGGAAATGAATTGGAACCGCGCCAGAGTTCCCCTCAACCGAACCGAAACCTTGGTGCTCAGGTGGACCATAATTCGTGTTTTTCATCCGCACCAGAGCTCGGTTGCACTTTCACACTTCCCAAAACAACACAACAAACTGGAGTTGATTTAACACCACCATGGAAAAACATCTCCTTCTGCTCAGATTAGCTCCACATTGTTTTACTACAGCAAAACCAAACCTCAAATCCTTTTGAATTCTGCTTCCAGCGAACCGAAATGCTGACACAAGCTCATCTACTCAAAGTTTGTTAAGAAAAAACAAAAACACCCCAACATGCTTCATTTTGGGAAGGGCAAGCCACCAACTTTCCCAGCAAGAACTTTCTTGGCTTATTACAAGTTGGTGGAAGTTTTACTGGGGAACAGAGCCGCCTGCTGCAGCTTTCAGAACATAAGATAAAAGCTGAGCCATCGTGTTCACAGAGCAACACAAATATAATCGGCTCAAAAACGACTCACGTTTAAAGAAATACAGCCAGTCACGACGTCTTCAAACTCATCAACAAGCAGTTCTCATATCATAGCAGCTATACCTGTTTGCAGTGCGAAAACACAGATAAAAGCAGGATCAGGGTTTATTAGAAAAATGAAAAGAAATTGGAAAGTGCCTTGAGAAACAGTTTACATCTGCATAACAAAGCCAAGAAAAGCTCTCCTTATACTGCTTTGGTCTGCCAGTAAAACAGCAGGAGAACTACAAATTGTACACCAGAGGAGCAAATTTACACTCTATAATCAGTTTCATACTTTGAAACTTGAAATATAATTTATCAATACTTTACAGAATAAATATACTGCTCAAAAAAATAAACTCAAACAACACAATATAACTCCAAGTACATCAAACTTCTGTGAAATCAAACTGTCCACTTAGGAAGCAACACTGATTGACAATCAACAATGATTTTGTTGTCAGCACATTCAACTTTGTACAGGACAAAGTGTTCAATGAGAATATTTCATTCATTCAGATCTAGGATGTGTTATTTGAGTGTTCCCTTTATTTTTTTGAGCAGTGTATATACACAAATACTAAAGCTAGAGGTGAAACTCGTCATCTGTTCTGACATATTGAGGAAAGTGCATTGTCGGTCTAAAGGAGAGGAAATGAAGGGGATCGTGACACATTCCCACTCCAAATAGAGCTTGTGCATTGGGATCAATGGTGTGGAATTTGTTGTGTTGGGTTTAAGTGGGATATGTTAATGTCCTTGTTGACTTTTAATGCTTAATGATCAACTGACCATCTAAAAAATTAATGTTAGTTCTCTTAGTGCCGTACACACGGCACTGTGAGAGCCATGAGTGGCAGCCTAGCTTATCTGCTAATCATACTGTGTATGCTACACTTTCATATTCATACAAAGGCAATGCCCTGACAGTTACTTTCCTATGGCACTGAAGGAACAGGCAGATGCTGAACAGTGTGCGTCAGATTACATCTCACTCATTAAAACCTGAAACAATGCTGGTGGGATTAGACATGCTTCTTTCAGTCAAATTTATCTTCAATCTTAAATCTATTGAATAGATCGGACGTGACGATAAAATGTCCTCCAGAGGCAAAAGTTAGTCAATTGTTATGTACAAATAAATCCTCTTCCCAATGCAAACAGGCTTTCTCGCTCATTTCTATTTAACCCACAAGCAGAGCGAAAAGGACTTCTCAGTTACGCAGATCTAGTTTACATAAAACTGCTTTAAAACAAGTCAGCCTCATTGTTTCCCTTTCACACACAGCATATGAATTGCTTTCACACGACTACATGGAGAAACTCGCTCGCTAATTGTGAAAATCAAGAGCGTAGCAACAAGAAGCACAAGACACATTGAATTAGTTATCTCCCCTGCAGGATATCTTGGCAAGCTGCTGCCAATAGTGTTGGATTGTCAGAGGGGAAGAAGAAGAAAAAACATGCTTCCAGGAGATAAGCCATGGCAGAAATTGAGGATCTTTATCAAGGCGCTGATAGAGGAGAGGGAGGCCAGCTCGACCTTGGATGATAAGTTAGTTAGACGCAGGTAACAAAAGCTCCCTGCAGCGGGTCAGAACAGAGCTGCTGCTGCTGCTCAGATATGTGGGCTTAACGACCAGCGTTGGGATTGTTGAACTCTTACTGTGCAGTTTTTCTTGATGGAGATTACACATTGGTTGAAACTGTCACTATGTCGTGACAGTACGAGGCAGTCTATCAACATTAATAAATAAATAAAGGTCCTCTGTTTTCTTTGGTGCTAAATAAAAACAACCAGTCAGAACCAGGAGGCCGGTCTTAATGCTTCAATGACTCTGTGTGGCGTCGTTTCCGCTTCCTCTCTCTGTTGCCAAGCTGCAGACAGCACAGCCTCTTATAAATGCTAACGCTAGGTACATGGATAAACAGTTTTCCTGTAATGGTAAGTTGTTTTTCCACCATTAGCACATTTACATCAGCATGATTGACAGCGCTAAGTCCCTCCTCTTTGTATTTATTATTGTGCATTAACATCAACGTTTCAATGGGAAATTAGCTGCCTGGCTATTAACTCTTGTATTTCGCCTAGCTTATCTGCTGATCATACTGTGCATGAATACATTTATTAAAAATATCTCATTTGTATAGAATAAGCTTGCAAAGTGGATTAGAAGGAAAGGGCGCTCGTTTCGTGTGGCATCTTCACAGCCAGTTTCAGCTTAAAACCTGGGATGCCGTTTCTACAAATGCTGGGAAACTTGATGGCAACAGAGACGCACTGCATGATATCTGCATGAGGGCTGGAGAACAGGCTTAAAACACTTCAAAAGTCATTTCAGATTCAGCTCTATTCCTCATCATAGCTGTAAACCATCATGTTGAGAAGCAGCAGCAGCTTTTATTTCTACATCAGGCTGTGGTGCATGAAGGGAGCTGGATCAAACACAGATGGAGGGGGGTGGGACTAAAGTTCAGGAATCACTTAGAGTACTTGTGTTTAGTTTGGTACTTAAAAACTATATATATATATATATATATATAATTTTTTTGTAATAACATTTAAGCTTGGATTTTTCTTTTGATTTGAAATTCATTCACATCAAATGACTCAAAACAGAAGTATAATCAGGATTTTCCAGATTTATTGGAGCAAACATTGGGTAATAAGAGTTTTTTTGTTTTGTTTTCTCAAGTGGTTTATTACAGCAAGTGCAGTACACTGCTATTTGTAAAAGCACAGCAATGCGTGATTTTACAGCTTTTTGGTAGAGGTGAGCAGTATTGCATATCTTAAGACCATCACCAATACTGATACTGATATTGATTATTTATGTTTGACATATTATCAAACTTCTGAGCTTAGGCGTTTCTGTGGTCTTTCCATTTAAATATATTCTGTTAAAATCAGGGACGGTATTTAGATGTATAGGTGTCTACAAGATACATTATTAACACCAACATGATAAATAGAAAACATACATACTGTACATTTACATTTTCCCCTCAAAGTACAAAAAATTAGAATTTCAAAACAAATTTAAACAAAATCTTTTTGAGATAAAGTTGAGAAATGACAATAAAAAACTAAATTCAATAATCTAAAGCTTAAGTTTTGATCAGATACTGACACCATCGTGATATTGATATTAATATTTTGGATCGCAGAGGAGCCCTCCTCTGCTTTTTCAGACTTTGAAGCCTGGACAGACACACACTATATCCATTTTGTTTTCATTCCTTTGCATTTAGTACATCTGTGATTATTTGTGATGATCATTTTATTCTAATAAATTCCAGAGACACACGGTTTTGTGTTGGCAAATAATAGTTTGAACCGGCACAATAAGAAAAATTATAACAGACCTTTGGTTTAGAAAACAAATATTTGTCCTTGATGTTTCAACATGTTAGAGGATTTCTTTTTTTTTTTTCATTACAGAACATCTTCATTTGTCTTTTGTTCCGGACTGACTGACCTGGAATGCAGCTCTGTGCTGCCGTTATTGTACTTGCTGCCTCGCTCCCACATGCCGTAGTCAGGCACCCTGTAGGCTCTCTCCACACAGAACACCAGATTCTGGATGAAGGAAACCTGAGAGGCAAAAACAGAAAGGCTTGGGACACAGGGAGCAAACACAGCACATGATCACACACACTTACACACACGCTGAGTGAGCCGGAGCTGGTGGTCGTAAACATGTTCCCAAATGGGAAAAAAAAAAAGAAAAAAGCAATCGCAGCACATGATTTATGCTGCACCCACACATTGATACAAACACACAGCACACCGAGACACAACAATACACGATTATACAATACCAAATGACCTTCTTTATTGATCTGGGATGAAGGATGTAAGGCTGATTACTAAGGTTACCGGAGAGCAGGAGAAAACTGATTTCTCATCAGCACTCAAGGTGAAACTCTCCCTGCAGCTACAGACAAGGTTTAACAAACTCATAAAGTGTGCCATTAATATACGTGAAGGTACCTAGAAAAAAAATAAATAAATAAATAAATAAAAACACGGAGCTGACCCTGTCTTACATCACAATGCTCACTTGTTGCAGTATTTGAATTCATTAAAACCACGAAGTAGGATTTAGAACTCGAAAAGATGCACCGATCCGGCTTTTCCTTTTGAAAACGAGTTCCAATATTTGATACAAATCCAGATCAGTCTGAATATTTATCCTGCGGATCAACAATCGGAAACATTGCCTGATTTTCAATCTCTTGCCAATTTATTGGTGATTTATTGGCTAAACTACAACTGAATGTAGCCCCCGACTTTTCTTGCACGCTTCATGGAAAGACACTGCTACGACCTGTGAGATGTCAAAACCTTGACTTCGAGATGCAAGACTTTCTGGTCTTGCATCATTAAAAAGACCTGAACCCGGCTGTGCTTTCAAGTGTATATGAATGACGTGAGGTTTAATCTGAAATGGCACAGTGAGGAAAAGAAAGAAAGAATAAGCAAAAGAGAAAGATGGAGGGGGGGAAAAAAGCCTGCACAGGTTTTAAATAGGCCAGTTTGAGAAGGAGGAGAAAAGTGTTTGCTGCGTCTTTTATTTGGGGTTTTATGACTTGAATGATTAACGAGAGGAACTCTTTAGTATCTTAATGGTATCTTAATGAACGTTACAGCCCACTGGCCAAACAAGCCGCTCCGTCTGGCTGATCCCAGATTACTAATCCAGTTTCTGTTTTGGGATGGAGTTTGTGAACATGGGATACATGCGGAAAGCTAAGTGCTTTCTACTTTTTCCCCAAACATTCGCGACCGATAAGCTTTTTTCACATTTGGCAAATCACAATCAGAAATGTTCATCAATTTACACAAGAAAGAGCAACTCAAAATTAAAGTTTTAAAAAATCTACAACGCGGAGTGGATTTAATCCCCCACTCAGACTCCATTATAATCAATAATAGAACCAATTTCACACTGTTACGTAACCCAGGCCTTCTAGGGCATTTCTAAATCATCTAGAGATTTAAAATAGATTTTCAATTGGATTTAGACTTGGACTTTGACTGAACCATTCAAACACATGAATATATCTTCGTCTTATCTAAACCACTGTATGCTTAGCGTCAATGGATGCGTGTCCCTTCACTTGTCAAACTTTTAAAATGTCACAAACTTTTTCAAAATATAAACATTAATTTACATTAATGTAAATTGATAGATATTATTGTCAGACTCATGATGCTGTTTTAACTGTTTTAGGGTGAATCAGAGCCTGTTTATGTCAGATGTTGATTTTACACACAGCGATAATAAACATCATATTGCATCACATTATAATGTTATTCCCTCATCAAAATCAGACATGGAGTGTTTCTTTGATTCATTTGTGTAGGTTTGAGATATACTTTATTCTCCCATGGCAAACATTCAGCTGTGGAAAACACAAGGATGGACGTAGCTCCGCCTTAAAGAACAAAGCTCCTCCTCAAAGCCGTGGTTTCCAAACTTCTGAGCTTCTGCCTCACAGGGCAGCCCATCACTCAGCTCCTTCAGACTAGGCAGCAGCAATTAGCAAACACCCAGTAGAATTGCACATCTGCTGAGCTTCTTCTGCACGTAAAAACATTGTCAACGGGTTAATAGAGGAGCCATGTTGTGATGACTTCCCAAAGGAGAAGCTTTAGAAAGAGCAGGAGTTTTTAAAGAGACAGAGGCCCAGTTTACTGAAGTACCATTATGAAGTCAAATTTCTTTGTTTGATATGTATGCAGCATTTTTATAACAACTGAAGTTAAGATAGTTTATTGATTGTGCTGTGAAATGTGCCTGGAAAACACAATAATCATTGCTTTATGATGTAAAAATGCGAAACTTTCTACCTGACCTGTCTGCTGTATTAACCTTCATGATGTAGTTTGTTTACTAAGATTTTCTAACAAAACTCGGCGGCCTTCACAGATTAAAGACATGAGTATTCAATTTAATAATTAGGTGATTTTTGAATGACCTAGTTCCATTGAATTTATTAGAGGATACCAGAGGAAGATAGAATGCAAATACACATCACATAATGCGTTATTTTGCGTTGGGCCAATCCAGTTTTGTGAAGACTTGTGAAGTGCAAAAAAAGCAAAAAAAACAAAAAAAAAAACAGAAGGCCATTTTGATGCACTGCAAGGCAACAAGTCGCAGCATCATGAGACTGACAATGATATCTGGCAGAAGGTTGATAGTGAATCTTTCCTTCAAGAGTCGTGCGCAGCCTTTCTTTGCAATCGCAAGAAAATGAAAAAAGAAAAAAGAAAACACTGCATTGCAGCTTCCAGGCTCGGCCTAGAGGAAGCCCACAGACTTCACAAGCAGTGACAGCTTACAACAGGCTAATAAATACGGCACTAATGTGATTAGTCTGAATGAAATACATTTCAAACAGCTTTCAGTGGGAGCAGCAATCACAAAAGCCCCTGCTCAGTGGATCTGATGTTTGCTAATACGGAGTTTGGGGCGCCGGCCGCTTCGGTTTGAATTATGCAATTTGGTAAGCGCTGTTTAACCAGGCAGAAAAAGCTGCTGCGCAGCCACGACTGCCCTCATAAACATAAAACATTGCAATGTTAATTTGTTTTGTCAGTGGTAAGAAATGGAGAAAAACGGGAGGTTACCAAGGTGATACGCGTGTGCGTTTGGGCGTCTAAACAAAGTGCAGGCAGCATGCATTAATTGCTCAGCGGAATAATATTTGACCACATTTCTGCTTTCTTCAGATGAGCTCAATTTAGTAAACAAATGGGTTTCTCTACCAGGGGCACAAATTTCACTGTTCTGTAGCAGTAAGTAAAGCTGTGAATGAGCCGGCTGTTAAGCAAACTGAATTAATGATGTTCTTGTTGCTCCTAGAGGCCACACAATAAAAAAAAAAGAAAAAAAAAAGGTACGCTGTGGAAGCCTAACAAGCTGCTAGGTCTATTTTTGCTTTATTAAGAGCTGAAGATAAAAAAAATAAAAAATAAAAAAGCCATGCTGGACAGATAAATCAATGTACAGGGAGACATAGATTTTCGGTAATAAAGGCACGAATCACTCAAATAAAATGTGATCGGATCATTTCCCAGGAGGACTTTTAGACTTCCATACGGAGATCATCTAAATGTTTTTTTTCCTGGTGAAGTTAACGAAGCATTTGAGAGAGACTATAAATACAAGAAACCCTATGAAAGAGAGATATTGCCCCCTCTGATCTGCTTTTTGTCAGATCTATGGTATCTGGTGAGAGCTTAATTCAAGTAAGCCCAAATTTGGAGGCCTACAGTTTCTATTAGATACTTTTAAAGGGGCAGTAACATGTGTTATCCAGGCACATTGTGCTGCAAAATAGAACCATCAAGAAACTATGTTAACTATATTTGCTAAAACAATGCTATATACAGATATCAAATATGACATAAAATACTTTTTACGTTGTAATTTAATGCCTTGAAATTGGGTCTCTGTCTCCTTAAAACCTCTTGTTCTTTCTCAAACTTCAGAAACTTCAGGAAGTCACCACAACAAGGCTCCTCTATTAACCCATTGACAAGCAGCTCGTATAATAAGCTCAGCACATGTGCAGTTCCACCAGGTGTTTGCTAATTGCTCTGGCTAGTCTGAAGGAGCCGAGTGGGAGAGTAACAGGGGAAGCAGTCCTCCCCCTGTGACTCTGTTATTCAAAAGGGAATAACAAAATGACAGAAAGTAAAGCCCAACAAAGGTCACGTTTACGTAATACTGCCTCTTTAAAAACTCAGAAGGAGGTAATATTTTGTACAGACGTAGAAAACATTTTTTTTTTAATTTTGAGAAAGTTGATTTCTAGAAACTAATTGTAGCTCATATGATAAAAGTTGAAAGTGATTCTTTATAAAGAAATGAAAGCAGGACTCTTTAATAGACCTCTATTATTAGAACAGCAATTGTGTGAGTAGAGATTGATACAAATGGCTAAAGACAGTCATGATGTTTACATTTTCATAACTTAGTTTTGTTCTACAGCTTTAAACTAAATCTACTTCGGCTGTCTACTTTTCTATGGCTGACGATACTTGACTTACAGTCGCCTTAATTTGTGACATCTCTCTTTATTTAATTTGCCTGATAAGTGGAATTTAATTTTATACAGTAATTGATAGACGGATGCAACTTCTTCATGTGTAATAATTAGCAAACGTTCTAAAACATCTGTTGTGTTTCATCGCTCTGCTACTACAAATGTGGAAATAATTTGTAATAGCAAATTATTTCTACATTATTTCAGATTCATAATAAAGTGTTAAATGTCTGTGTTTTTTATTTTTTTGTTTTTTGTGTTTTCTGGTGTCTTGTTTACCTCGTCGGTGTTGTAAATGATCTGGAGACCGGAGCAGATCATCTCCACCAGGTACAGCAGGAACAGAGAAACCGCATCGATCTGCAGCGACGACAGAAAAGGTTGGGAGTGAAGTACCATTAGAGAAATGACTGTCATTTCCACTCTGCATGCTACTCTCAAATCCGACAGTTCAGCCAAAAATCGTTGTATACTGCAAAAAAAAAGAAAAAAAAAAGATGTTTTTAATGTTAGCTCGAATAAGTGACACTGAGACATCATCAACAATAACGTGAAGGAAAAGAACAACAGGAAAGTACTTAATGTGAAGAGCAAAACCTTCACTTCTATACGCTCCTGTTGATTTTTCAGTGTCTTTGTCGCAGCATGGTAACTTTGCAGCCTTGTTTTGATTTTCAATTTCTGGCTCTCTCGCCTGTATTGGACTCGCTTCACTGGAAATACAGGCTCCATCCAAACGCAGCGCACCAAATTGACCTCTTTCAATACCATTGACAGAAGAATAAACTGTCTGAGCGCCAGTTTAAAGCACATTCGCCTCTCATGGAGAGAGAGAGAGAGAGAGAGAGAGAGAGAAAGGCTGCAGGACTAATACTTTATAATGCGTCATTTATTTGCTAATTTATTCACACTGTTTCATCTTTAACAAGGTTTACCCATCCTAAATTCTGATATGAAGGTGAACTTCATCCCGCTCACATATCGCCATTAACCTGAATATTCAGATTGTAGTGAAAATAAGATAAGCCGTCTCATATCTACAGTTGGCTGTTCGGCGGCTCACCTGCAGGTGGTGATAGTCGCCGTAGGTGTAAACCTCGTCGCCGGTGTCCACGTTGAAGACAGAGTGGAGACACTTGGAGGGGCTGGGGTCATTTTTAAACTCCTCCACCTGAGAGAGAGACAAACACAGGCGGAGACGGGTGAGAGATGATGGGCAGGTGAGGGTGAAGATGGTGAAGACGGTGCAGAGGAAGATAAAGGCAGAGATTTCTTTTGTTGCTTTTGATTTCATTAGATTTTTTGTCACAGACGGACAACAAGTAGTGTATATTTAAAAATGGAAATAAATTGATAGTTTTCAATTTATTTTAGTACAATAGCCATCAAGAGGTCTTGTATTTACCTAATTGCTAACCTCTGCACTAAAATCAACAGCAATGCACTGCTTTTAGAAGAAATCAAATTTTTTTCTTCTTTTTTTTATGGATTTTTGGTTCCAGTGGCTTCTGACTGTAAGTTGACAGGAAGGTGGGTTGTGATAGAATAGGAAGATGTGCAGCAAAGGTCATCGTGTCGGGATTTGAGAGGACAAAGAGCAACATGAAGACAAAGGAACAGCAATAAAAGCAGGTTTAGGTTATAAAACTAAATGTAAAAGTTCTGAATATGTCACACAGCTCTGTTCAGTCATCTGAAAATGCAAAGAGTTTCCTAAATTGGAAACCTTGAAGGAACCATGGTAACTGTGGAGGATCAAAAAGGTTACATAAGTGGAAAAACTATCACCAGATATTACCCTGAACACACCACTCCCAAAGCAACACATGGTGGTAGCAGAATCATGTTCTGGGAGGGTGTTTGGACACACAACCAGAAAAAGAGACTGGACTGAGAAAAAAATCCAGTAAAATGTCGCTCTGTAGGGATGCAAATCTTGAAGACAAATAAAACAGAAGACATCCCCCTGTATCTGCAGCAAACAGTGGTTCCACTAAGAGCTGACTCAGAGGGACTGAACAACCAATGCGCACCATTCAGAAAACTAAGTACTTTGTGTCGAAATCTCATTGGAATACATTACCGCTAGTGAGTTTGATGTGATCAAATGTAAAATGAATACTTCTGCAAAGCCCCGTGCGGTCCTGGAACCTGTCGCCGTTCGTTGCCGGCGCTTTAAGTCTTAAATCACATCCAGCGTTGCAGCAGAAGCGGCTCTAACTGTGCCAGTGACACATATTGAACATAATCTTTTATTTCAGAGTCAACATCCTGGTCCCATGAGGAACGACCGTAAACGGATGCTGTGTGGGGCGGACTGCGTCCTGCTCTGTCGCAGATAAGGGTCACATTCAGGTCACCCAAACTGTGACATGGTTTGCAATAAGCCCTCCACGGTTTCTTGGCTGCGTTGTTTTGTTCGGTGGTTTGTAGGTGGCTTTGTGTGTGTTTGCTGCATCGACTCAGCTCCATGCTAAATCACAGCTGCGCTGCCAGTCCTGTCATGCAGTTATAAATAATTGGCCTTTTGTCCCATTTTTCCCTCATTTGTTTCCCTTTTCTCCCTCCCCTCTTCCTCTCTCTCTGCCATCTCAGTCCTGAAGCCTTCTTGCTTTTCTACGTGGTTTTTTTCTCTCCTCAAGTCCTCCTTTTCAGCTTTCTATCATGCACGCTCCTCTTTTCATTCATCATCCTTTTGCTCTTTGTACCTTTATCTTTTCTTTTGCAGAAACACCATCTTTTGTTTGGCTCTCTACTGTTTTCCACCCTTTTCTGCCTTCGTGTTGCTACGTGGTTGGGTCGTAGTCGAGACCCTCTGCTCTATTCCTGGAACTGCTCCACTTCTTGCCGTCCCACACTAATACGGATATAAACATAAGTGTGCATAGAGAGTCCAATGAGTTCTGACGCTTTTTTCTTTCTTTAGTGAACCACCTGAATCTCACTCCAATGATGCCAAAATGTCAACTGGCTCCACTCTTGAAAAATTTGTTGTAATTGCTACAAAGCACAATCAAAAGTTGAGTGTAGCCCCCAGTGATTCTTTCTAATACCCCGCTGTAATGGGAATGATCTGAAACAAGTGATGTTAACGGGATTTAAAGGTGCACAGCTTGTTCAGGTTCAGGACCTAAATTCTGGGTCTGGGGTCTTTCTACGTGGAGTCTGCATGTTGCCCCCAGGTTCTTGCCATACTCTAAAAACATGACTTTTGGGTATCTTGGTTTGCCAGATTTGCCATTAGGTGTGAGTGTGTGTGCATGGTTGTCATGTAGGGATGGACCGACATAAACATTTGAGCCACTATTGACAGCTGATAGCAGATCTTTACCAATGATATGTAAATATTTTGCAACCCTACTTTGACATTTTGAAAAAAATGACCCCACTGTTATTTATCGGATCGATTTAGATATGTTTAATAATGACTAATATCGCCCAGTGCTGATGTTGCCGGTACATCGTGTATCCCTAATTATATGACTAGTGTATTATTTGTGCTGCCCTGGCAACCTGACTAGAGTGTACCCAGTTTATCCATTTTATTTTGGTAATCTAAGAGTACAACCGTTATTTCTTGTGAATAATACTGAAAATGTTATGTTTCATGTGATTGTAAAGGAACGTCCTAAAGAGGGTCCTTTATGCAGACATGGGCCTGTGTCACTTCTTCAATAAAACCTGCATGTGGCTCTTAAGTGCTGGAGACGGGGCCGTGACGAACGGCGCTTTGTGTAATTAACTGTGTAAACGCAGCTTTGTAATTAAGACACAGGAAAGCTCTTCTCTGAATTAGGTCGTGAAGGTCGAGACGAGATGAAGCCGAGCGGCTTTCTCAGAGTACACACAAACACGCAGCAAGAGAACACACACTCTGAAAAGACGCTGCTCATGAAGACCAACAACAACATCCAGCCAGAAGATCCACTTGGCCCTACTTTGGCGGCATAAGGCAAAGCACGCTCATTAGGTTTACTGCAGACGTGGCATAAAATTTTCCCATTCGGAGCAAAAGTCCGAGGTAATTAAAGGATAGTGTGTCATTAAGCCCTGAGGACTGAAGCATCCATCCTCTTCCTGTTGTCGTTTGCAGCAATATGAACAATGGGAACAAGATGCCTCCGCTGCTTTAAAGAGGCGCTCTGCGTGGAAACACACTTATGATGGGGAGCTGCGCGTGACTGCAGGAAAACGTGCAATTTAAGAGCAGACACTGGAACTAACTCACCTTATCTGCCTGCCTCATGTAGCAGTAGAGGATCCCTCTCATGCACTTGATGGCAGAATGCTCCAACTCATGCGTGCGGCCCAGATCATCATCGATCCGCCTGGAGGTGAGGGAAGAGAAACGATCTTTAACAGCGCTGTTCACACAGGACATGAATGAAACAACGGAACTGCTGGTCTCTCTAACAGGACAGGAATGATGATGCACTCACAAAAACAGGCCGAAGAGAGGCTTGATTAGCATTTATCAGCAGAACTTTAGAAGTCAAATTGTTAATTAAAGCATCTGACCACGTTCCACTGACAGCACAGCCATGTGCTTCACCTGACTTGCCACTCGTCTCAATCAGCGCTGGATTCTCTGTTTTAACACAGCTAGTTCCATGAGCTCCTTTTTTTTTTTTTTTTTTTTTTTTTTTTAATTCACTAATGCCTTTCACCAGTTGCTATTTCACCACTAAACTTGGCAGATTACTGTCGTCCCTCGGTGGGGGAGCAGAGCCCCGTGGCTACAGGCTGGGACCGTGTGTGCATACTGACGGGGGGAAAAAAAAAAAAAAAAACGCAGTCCGACGTAATGCCTGGGATTCAAGGTCAAAGTTCATCTCAACTTTTGAGACGCTGAGCAGCTGCTCCCGGTTGTATCAAACAAACTCCTCACTTGCAAATGTCTAAAAGTAAAAGTAGTAGGACTAAAAATATTATTCCAGCTGCACAGCATCCAAAATGACAGGAAATGATTGACAAAAAAAAAAAAAAAACAACAGTGTTTTATCCAAAAACAAAAGTCTACAAAGAACAAGCATAACAGAGCTACTCCAACGTGATGTCAGCATAATTCTACATCAGTATTTAGTGATGGAATAAATAGAAACAAGCTACTCTCAGTAAGATTGAGTATTTAAAAACGTTTTCAAAACTGCCCCCTCTATGGGAAGAGAGAGAGCAGGTCTGTCACTACAATTTGTCAGAAGTTATTGCGACAAACGATAATGTCGTTGTTCTGAGACCATATTCAAGTAATTTAACAGTAATGGCGTAACAATGCCAGAACACATTCTCACAGATAAAAAGCTTTTTTTTTTTTCTAAAAAACATTGAACACTGGAACAAAAATACACTTCAAATATCCTAAATAAATAAACAAAAATGGAAACTGAAGTCTCAGTAAACAAAGCTATTCTTCCATAAAGAAGTCAAGTTCAGACAAAAGCACCAAAGAGAAGACTTTTGTCATCCAGACTTTGGTAGCAAAAGATACAGACATGAGGAAAAACGACCATGTAAATGGAAATTGTCGATTTACTATGCGGTTAATCAATTTATTGCTTATTGCATCAGGCTTAAGAGGAAATATGTAAGGCCTGTTTGCACAAACACACTGAACCTTTACTCACCGCTTGCCATTTTATGATAACTTAGAAAATTAAGAGAGAGCTTTGACGGCAACACAACTACAACAACTATGGCAGCAGTACATATATAAAACATTAGCATAAAGGTCAAAGGAAGAGCTGAAATCATGTGCACTTAGACCAGGGGTTGTGGTAATTCCAGCCACTCATCAGATCCCTGAGTGTCTCACACTCGCTCAGACACACATGCGGCAGCTGACTCTGAAGTAAGTAATGGCACAAGCCAAGCCTGTCAGATGAGAATCATCTTAATTAAATCCCAGTGACAATTCTAATAGGAGGCAGGCATGACTGATGACTGGGATGTGCCGCTGGTCACATCACTGGAGTACACTCTATTTTTACCCCTCTCTTTCACTCCGTCTTCCCCCACAATCTAATTTCCTCGCTCGCTTTTCCTTCCCATCCCTTGTTTTCCCTGGCTACGCCTCTTATCTCCTCACACACTCTTTCTGCTGACCTTACCCCCTCCCTGACACCCCTCCCGTTTTCCAGCCTGCTCCTCAACTTCAAACCATTTTAGTCCCACCATCATCACATCTTCCTTTCTCCATAGTTTTTTGTCCTTTCTCTATCTTTTTTTTTTTTTGTTTCATTCACACTTCAGGGAAATACCCTTTTCTCAAGACACTAACCAGTGATGAATTAACCAAATAAAGGAAGCTGAAAGAGAGAGGATTTTATAGCACTTGAGTGAGATTCTAACGTAGCACTCTTGTTTTAAAATCTGAAGACGTTAACCGTTTATTTCAAAACATTTTTTGTACATATTGTGTTTTGTAAACAGGCCTGAATCATTTTCTGCTTCAACCATAAATTTCAAGTTTTGTTTTTATAACCCGACACGGATTTTAAGCTGCGCCACAATTTTTATTTTATTTTTTTTGCTGTTTGTTCTGTAATATTCTCAAACAAACCTCCACGCCCTCAAGAGAAGTCCTAAATTATTCATACTCCTGGCAGATCTGGCCTGAAAGTAATCTTTGAATTTTTCTAACATGGCTTTGGTTTTATTAATGTTTTGGTGTGGCCTGACGCAAATCTGATCGTGAAGTTAAAAAACTAAGGAAGCGGCAGAGATTTCTTCCTGCCTACAGCCGTCGTTATCAAAAACAACTCGGAAGAATTTTGAATGAATATACAAGTTACAACAATGTATAATTTCCCTCTGGGATCAATAAAGTATTTTTGAACAACAAAAAAATCTAAATACGCTACAAATGTCGAACATGTTTAGTGTTTAAAGTTCAAAAGGTATGGCTATTTTTGCAAAACATTATATGTTTTTCTTTAAGTTGTTTACCAGGGACTGACATGTTGAGGATATTTCATTCAGTATTTCAGTATTTCATGAAGGTTTTGGTTCAATTAAACACAAAATAAAACCATAAACTATTGGAGTCAAGAGAGGCTTTGCTCAAAATACAGCAGCCAGGAATATGAGACACACAATCACCTGAGTGCGTGTGTGTGTGTGTGTGTGTGTGTGTCTGCGTGTGCATGCGTGCGTGTGCGTGTGTGTGTGTGCGTGTGTGTGTGTGTGTGGTGACAGATATTCCACAATTACACGCGGTCCAGCTCTCTGCCAAGTAATCATGCAGTATTACCATAATTACGAAGCACCTCATTAATTAGGTAAATTAGTCATGAAAACAGCCCCAAAATAAGCACAAGATTTCAAATATATCATCAGCCATAAACAGTGACAAAAAACAGGAGGCTTTTCAAATCATAAAACAGCCTCATTGTTTAAATAAAGATTCAAATGATGAAACATAAACTTGTGTTAGAGGTTGACTAACCGGTATGCCATAGCCAGGGCCCAGGCACAAGCAGCGCAGTACAGAGAGTCCCGGACCTTCGCCTCCTTTAAGTCGGAGAACGTCTTCACGGGGAAGAGCCCAGTGGTGGGGCTCTGGTAGTTCAGGATGGTTGTTTTCACTGGATAAAGACAGAAGAGAGAAAGAGAGGAGCAAAATGGTTCTTAGTAAAACTCCAATGATGGCTGCAGCCTCAGGCACCCGTCTACTCATGTCTTATGTTAGTTTGTCATTTATTTTGTTTTTGTTCTTTGGGTGGGCAACACTGAAACTAATTTTCAGTACAGCCCACTTTGAACAATGTCAATAAAGGCTGATTGTAAGGATTCTGGTTCTGAAAACTGAAGATCAAACAGTTTGATGTGAAGCTGAAGTTGACTTCGAATGAGAAAGAAAACATAAAAAACTGTGACGCAAAAAACAATGTATGCATAAGTGCAAGGAGAAATAACCGAGAGATAGGACAGATTGAAGTTCTTCATTCATAAGATAAAATCTGTAAACATTTCATTTCATTCTACACAGTTCTCTGCTTTGAGAGGGGGGAAAAAAAAAACATCTTCAGATGCAGATTAAATTCTAACGCCCTTTTAGTTTTTGAGGGAGTCAAACCTTTAATTTAAATAAAAAAGTCTGTCTATGGCCCTCACATTTTGCACAAAAGCATGTAGAACAATAACAACAACAAAAAAGATTAGCAAAAGGGCTGTGATAAAAGAGAAATGCTTGGATGCAACATGTCTAACTATGGTCCTTGCAAAAAGGACAAACCTGCAAAAGAAACTGCAGACAAAATGTCAGCAGGCTATTCAGGATTAAACTGTTTTAATCTGTTTCATTCCTGTTTTGTTTCTTTTGGACTGAAAAAAGTTATAAAAATAGAGATTTGAACGAGACAGATGCCCTTTTGGTCCTTTATTCTAAGAACTGTGTTCTTTCTTTACTACTGAAAATGTAAAAGATGATCAGGCTCATTTAGCAGCATTACAGCAGCTTTCTTTCTTCTTATGAATCTAATTGAATACACTGCATTAAACTCCAATGTGTTACAATTCGAATAAATGAATGTGCTAATCATTTTTCTTTTTTTTTTTTTACTACAGAAAGTCAAAGCAGACTTTTCATTCAAACTCCGGCTTCTTTCAGTTCTTGCGGGTTTCACAACAGAAGCAACTTGAACCAAAACGCTAAATGTTGGATTTAGCATTAAATCGTTTCCTTCAGGACATGCGCACTCTTCTCGTCTCACGTTGGAGCTTTTCAGATGTTCAGAAGGTGCCGGTTTGCTGAGAGCAACGAAACAAAGCAGTCATTACACAACCACTGTTAACAGTTCAGTTTTTGCCTCAATGTTCCTTTTTTCTCTACTTGTGCATCAACAACAAACAGGAAATAAAGAAACGACCCAAAGAAACTTCCTCCTTTTCAGCCCCTCGTGTTGACCTTAACCTGAAAAACCTTTGCAGTTTATATTACCGATGTAGAAGAAAAAGAGCCATAAACTTTACATTCACATTGATTTAACAATGGATCTTCCTAAAAGCATCTGAAGTGCAAACCTGCCAACTGTAAATACAAATATAAATCTGCCTCGCCCTTCGGTAAATATCTCTTGTGTCTGATTGTGTCTGGATGCATAGTAGTGACTAAACAGATGGTGAACGAGAATCAGGTAATGCAGGCAGATGGCAAACCCTGTAATTATGTCTAAGTTTAGCAGGTGTTTGACGGCAAAAAGCAGACTCGTTTAGATTTACAAAATTGACCATTTCTGGAAACGGGGTTAATCTGTTTCGAAAACAATAACATCCCCGACGTGATTATGTCTCCTTTCTGCCTCATTTCGCTTTTGGTGTACCCGTTAAACGTGTCGTCGTGTTCAAAAAGCAGCTGCAGGTTTAAGTGATCCCATGACTCTTTTTACAGTGATCAGGAATATATTTGCAATTTTGTGAGAAAGGAATTTTGCACCCCTGACTGAATATTTCTGTATTTTGGTTTAGCAAATTTGATATTTTTGTGGGCAAAGATAACCTACAAAAAAATGTTTTCATTCATAAGTAAAACCAACTTATTACAGTGTGAAAAAGAACAAAAAACGTCAAACCTAAAGGTAAAACTCTCAGTAAATTATTGATTGAAAACCTTAGAAAGTACAATTTTCACTGGGAAAGACAATTTAAAAAAAATCTAAATAAAAGGTTGAAATTCAGACTTAAATCTGATTAAGATGCTCTGACATGACTTTAAATATGAAGTCCATGCTCAAATTTCCTCCAAGCAGGTGAAATTGATGATGTTTGTCAAAGGAGGATGAGAAAAATTAATGCAACAGCTGATTGTAGTTATTGCTAACAGCTAAAGATGGCACAACCTTTCCTCTTCATAAATAAGAGTTTCTTGCTGCAAGGCAACCCCCCCCCCCCCAAAAAAACTGAACTTCTACATTGTTAGGAATAAAATCAAGAAGGTGATGCATAAATTTGCATTCAGCTTCCCAAGACATGGTTAAATTCCATGTCCTTAAGAAAACAAATTTATTGTTATGGTTTTAATGTGACAAAATATGAATAAAAGCTTGCAATGTACAAGCACTCTCGGCAAGGCAGCAATATGCGTGCTGGATCTGAGCTAAACGGCCTGTTGGTATTCATTTTAATCCCCACAGTTCCACCTTAAGCTGGTAAAAATCCCAGCATCAACAAATTGTTCTAGTGAGACCTGAGAGAGAGGAACGCTCCACAGCAGATAATGACCAAAAACGGGTCTAAAACGTTCAGCTGGGGCTTTATTAGAAAAATCCACCAACAGAAGAAGACAGAACAGGAATAAGACTTTTAAAAAAAAACAAATGTTTAAAGCATAGACACATCATAATCCTCTAAAGAATCTCACAGTGACACAGAGAGACACGTCAGGCTAAGGTCTTCTCAATGATAACTAATGTGTTCAAAGAGACAGCTCCATTTTTCCTCCTAACATTATTCCGCTGCTAATGAAAGGCCCATCCACTATGGATCGCACTTTGATTCAGGACGAAAGAGAGACAGAAAAAAGAATCAAGAGTGACTCTGAAAGAGACGGAGGAGGACGGACATTATCATGAGGATGTGTCCGAGTGTGTGTGAGCACGTCAAGTGGAGACAGAAAGGATGTACGAGTGTGTGTGAGAATAAACAGTGGAAGTAGTGTGTACTAGAAGGAAATGAAGGGCTGGAGCGGTGAGTGGGTGAAGTGGTGAAGTGGGGGTGGCTGTCGCGTTGGCAGAGATAAAGTGATTAATGGCATGAATTAGACGGATTAATAATAAACCTCTCAAAAAGTCCACCTCCTGGTAAAGTACTAATGAAGTACCTGGAACACACAAACATAAAGAGCTGTGCTGCAACCAGCTGGCTAACGCTAGCCTCCTGCTCTTAACTGAGTATTACAGTTAAAAGCGTTCAAACTACGCAGAGAAAATTTTAAAAATAAAACTAAATTAAATCTGTAATGGCATTTCTATTTAATATTTGTGAAGTTATGTTCAATTCAATTTTTTTATTTGATAAAATATTGCTGCAGCTCATACCATCAAAATGTCTCCAAAGAGTCGTTGCAGAAGGAGACGCTGTGGGCAGGAAGGCTCTCCAGTAGCAGTCAGTCTTACAACAAAACCGTAGAGGCCTCTGACTGAAGACACTGTTGCTGTATGACAGCATCATGACTCTCATGACATACTGATGACTGCATTTAGCAGAAGCATGCCCTGCTGACACACATTGTTAGCAAGTAGTGCTGATCCACCTCATTTGCTTTTGCTTCTTTGAGTTTCTGGCCGTATGGAAAGCAGGGGGACATTGGGGTAGGAGATCACAGAATATTATTTGAGCTTTTCAGATTCTAATCAGCTACATCAAGGTAAAAAATAAAAGCACAATACCCTGTTGCCATCGTTACACTTCATGGGAAATGGTCAAAAGTAAAAAAAAAAAAAAAAATGTAGCGCAAAAATTCTGCCAGGTGAATAGCATCTAAAACAAGAGCAAATAATTGTCCAAATGTGAAACGTCTCAACCTAAAAGTGATGAACAGGCGTTTAGAAAGAGAATGAATCAGAAGTGGCTTTACAGAGTTACGCTACTTGCTGCCTCCATGAGCGAGCTATTAGCGAGAACACATAGTCAATATATCTGAACAGAGTAAATTATTTTAGTCTGGATAAAGTGCTTTGCCAAAGATTTCACCCAGATCTTTTTTTTTTTTTTTAAAGAAAACTAAGATCTTCATTTTTCATGTGAGGTGAGAGGAGATTTATTTCTGTTTTGGAGAGATTTAACACTATATTCTGGATTAAAAAGTAAAATAATGAGCATAAACGATGACAGGGCTGAATGTTGTTTGGTCTCGGGCTAGAAGTTTCTCGGCATGCAAATCATCTGTTGTTGGGAGTTTTCTGTGTCGCCATCCATCAAGCTAATGTCCCACTAAATCAGCAGCTAATGTCTCAGGCACACACAGGCTGCTCTTTTACAATGGGCCATTTCACTGCTCCACCAGACTGAAGAAATGATAATGACGAAAAAAAATAACAAAAAAAGAAGAAGCAACGTGATACCTTTTCGGAGACATCATGAGAGCAAAATAGAAACGCAGCCTGCTGTGATTGTCGGTTATATTAATGTTGAGACTGGTAGAGTATTTTCAACTGCTTGAATCGGTGGTTTTTGTCAACATGAATAAAAAGCAAAACAAAACAAAACCTGCATTAGCCGTCTTTCTGCTAGCTGGCAGTACACAGCAACAGGGAGGGGGGGGAGAATAGTTCTACAACAAGAAAAAACAGCAGAAAAAGGAAAAGCCTACCTTTTAGGCAACTTTATCTGGCAACTCACAGGAAAGAAATGACAGGAATTTGTTGTGGTATTGAGAACATAACTTTTCAAACTTTATCTAAAATGTACATAAAAAAGGCAAAAATATTTTCGCATTCTAAAAAATAACCTAATTGTATTTCCTTAATTCATAAACTCATAAAATAAGAAAATAAAACAATTTTGTTCATTTGCATTAGATTTTTGTTTCTTTTTGTTTTTGATGTAAATTCTGTATTCTACCACCTTTTCCCAGTCAGACAGCTGGTTTGCTTAATAGAGTGATGAAGGGACAAATTAACATTTGACCGTATTGCAAATACGGTCAAATGTATTTGACTGTATACATTTGACTGTATACAGTCAAATACATATTGTATTTGACTGTATTGGGATTTAAAGGCTATTTTCTATTTGTGTGACCAGATTTCCCTACAACCCACACACTGCAGCATTAATGAAAACACTTACAACTCCAGTGTGTCTTTTAGCACTATTAAGGATAAGAAGTGTCCCACAAAGTGACTTTTCATCTCTTTTACAGAAGGTGAAGGGGACATGGAGCTTATGCTCCATTTTCTCTTCACCAGGGTTCTCAGCCAGCGCCCTGTTGTTTTGTGGAGACACATTGTCCCTCCAAACCATAAGGCTCCTCTGATCCATGCAAGGTGAGATTGTTAATAGAGCCGTAGGATGAGATATACTAAACTCACATAACATTAGACAGCTGGAGTAATAGGGTTTTACGAGAAAAGTTATTTTTTAACAGTTTTTAGAACTGTGCCCGGGTCCTGACAAGGCAATATATAACAGATAATGTGTTCGGCTCAGTCAGAAACAACCAATCAGAGCCAGGACGAGGGTCGTAGCACTGTCAATCACCCATGTGTATGCACCCTCTTTCTCTCTGCTATGCTGCAGCCTCTCCTTGTCAATGCTAATGCTGGTTACCATGGCCACCATTGATGGTGCATTTATTAGACGGCGACAGTAGTTCTGGGAAAAGATAGAAGAATTTATCTTTTCGCATATTATCTGTCTTATTTAGTAGTCTCACGACATGGTGACAGTTTAAATAAATATGTAAAAATGTGACATGACCCAACCTTACTAAAGTTAACATCCATTGCAACATGCTGTAATGAATGTTGTTAATTTAAAAAGTCTTCAAAGTTTGATGTCTGACATTCAACAAATTTATTTATTTATTTATTTTATCAAATGAGCTACACAAGTATTAGTTTCCATTTTTTAAGACAAACTCTTTCATTCAAAAAAATACCAGAGACAAAGCTCCACATTTTTTAAAAAATAAATCCAGAACAAAGGCCAGACGTGACCGAAAGTGCATAAAACGTGGGGAAAACTGAACATGTAGCTTCTACAACTCTATTTAAATATCACGCAAATGAAACCAATAAAGACAAAAAAAAAAAAAAAAAAAACCTTTTACTTCCATTTTCTAATCAGTGTGAGCCCCAACAGCTACAGCAGCCTACCTTCTGCCACCAGCGTTATCATGGAGCAGACTGAGTCGGTCGAGTGGAGCCATATTGGCACATAAATGAGAAACCAGAGAAGTAGCAAAGGGAGGGGAAAAAAATGAACGATGAACCGTAAGAGATGGAGGGAAAGCTTCCCTTGCTATTCTCTCCTTGATAAGAGAAATATAGTGCTTAATCACAGCAGCAGCAGCAGCTTACTGCCGCTGCTTTTTCGACTGAGCTGAAGGCAACACGGCACTCCTGACGAAAAAAAAAGTATGGAGAAAATCTAACTGGTTTGATTTGTCATTGTCATCCAGCCTCAACCCTCTCCACCTCTTTTTCTTGCAGAAACCGAGAGAAAGCAGGTATATTGGCGAAAGGGCCTGCGCGCCGGCGATAACAATGTTGGCTTTGTTCCCTGCTGGGGATTGGACGACGGCTTCCAGCCGCCACCCAACACAACAATTAAACAAGCTCGCTGTTTAAGGTGCCGTTTCACAATCCAATCTGGCAGAGGCTTTTTATTTTTTTTTACATTTTTTTTTTTAAGAATCTATGAGGTTTTGACAAAACCGCTGCTCTAGGCAGTGCTGCGCTCACTGATAGTAACAAATTGGTTTTAACTGAGAGCTTCACCTGTTGTTCACTCAGCTCCCTGCATTGTCTTCTCTCATTTTCTAAATGAATGCGAGCTAATGAAAACACGCAAGGCTTGCGCTGACTGACCTCACTGAATGCATAAACGGAGGAAGAAACGTACACCGACACACACACACACACACACACGTTGCCTCCGTCAGAGCTGACCAATGGGCTGTGTCATATCTGCAACAGGAGTGTTCATGGGTAAAATTGGTCCATCCAGCCCTGCAGAGACGTTTTCTTCACAGGATACATTAACAAACTTTGATTCTGCTAAGTTTAAACTGTACAATGATCCAGAAAGACGTGACCAGAGCTGGAGGTCACTCACTGGGAATGAAGTTGAATAAACTTTTCGGTCTTGCCACGTTTGCTAGAATTCTGAAAAGCACTTGGAATGAGGAGGATTTTTGTGTCGCATCTTTTAAGTGCAGTTCCAATTAAAAGGGTTCAACTCCTTGGAAGATTTACCCTCTTTTTGTGGGGAAAAAAGTGAAATAATGTTGATCATGATTGATTTGTAAAAGCAATAATCTATGAATCACCTTCATAGATTAAGTAATATTAGCTCATGCGTGTCATATTTGGGTTGCAGAGAGCTGTTCTACAGTATAATTTCCGCCGATGCCATCATAACCAGAGCTAGATATGTAATAATGTAGTTTATGTGTGTTTATTTGGGGTATGGATTGTATTTAACTGGCAGCTAAAGCATAACAAAAACTCCATTGCACTTATGTTCAATGACAAGAAAGATTAGGTCTTTATTTTTTAGTCTCCATTATACAGTCAATTTAGCTGTATTTACAATTCAGCACTCTCATACATCACATTACACATTCAGTATTAAAAAAAAAAATGCTTTTCTCACATTTGTCACTTTATTCTGTCACTTTTGCTCTCAGACAGTACCAGATACTTGATTTTCCTCATGACTGCTCTCTTCTGATCTTTCTACCTGATTTGTCAGAGCTAAAATTCTTGCTTGCACCCCCCCACTTCATGCCCTCTGCTCATCTGGGTTCGCAATAATCTCAGCCATCTCTCAACTACTCCACAAGCGCTCACCACAATCTCCAGGGTCCCGCTCCAATTTTCCTTTAGGATTCATTTCTTGTTTTCTCTTGACTAACAATTTGTTTGAGGTTGTCGGCCCTGTAAAAGGATGATATCCAATGGAAAGTTGCCAAGGGTTAAACAAATGCATACCAAGGTAGAAAATAGCGCTGATTTCTAAGCTGTGTCGCTCCAAATTCTGCAGATGTGTGCTCTAAAGATTTCCGAGCAAGACTGGTTGAGCTGCACCAGGAGAAATTAGTGCTTCCTTGAGAAACTAATGAAAACTCCCCATTAGCTAGTCACTGTACTGTATCCACAGGGCACAGACAGAGCTCTTCTTTAAATTAACTCTTTGAAAAATAGTGGTAACTGATGCACTTAGCAAAGAGCAATGGATACAATTCAGGCGATTCAATACGTAGAGTAACTTAAAATCAAGTAGAGAAGCAGTATTTTCCTGTCTCTGCCTTTTAGTGCATGTTAGTGGTAATCACACACATTGAGACTGATGGGTCTCACTGACGGGTCTCAAATATATAATACAATGTATTTGTATTATGTGACAAATACAGTCACATAATTTACTGGCTCTGATTTTGACTTATTATTCTAGGGGCTAAAGCACTTCTGAAAAGGGAAAAAAAAATTAGGTGCAGATTATTGGATAGCGTATAGTTTTAGTTTTAAAAGATCATCTCTATTTATGTATCACCACATGAGTCTCTAACCTTTAAGATTTTTAATAAACCAAAAACAAAAACAAAACAACAAAAACACAGTACAGATTATCTGGATAATGTGGACCATGTTGCCATAATCTTTTGTAGCATTTATTGTCATTACAATACAATTCAATATTGTGAAGCAGGCTTGTTCAGAAAAACAACATGATTTTTTAAAATCAAACTGTAGTTACATTAGATGCTACTTCTGAAGGTATTTATGCTCACAAACAAGAAAGAATGAAAAAAATAAATAAACAAAATAGCACAAACAACAATCCTGGCCGTCAAACATAAATCAAAATTACTATCGCTATAACAACATTTTTGCAAAAATGATAAATGATACATTAAACGCCTGTCCTATCAGGCTAATTGACTGAAAGTGATAGGAGGTTTATTTTGGTTTCTATGTGTACCCGGGGCATCTTGTCCCTGAAATATGGCGCTGCACACACTTCCTCTTGCCCATATAAATATTTAACAACAAGTAAAAAGTGACGTTCCAGTCTCACAGATCAGAGCTGAAAATGGAAAACTTTTAACTTCTGGCTGACTAATCTATGAATTTATAACATCTTTTAAGGAGCCTCATTTTTCTCATAGAGTAAAATTGTTAAAGTAAGAGAAACACAAACACTGTTTCTCCTTCACAGCTATTCTAGTTTTATACACATTTACAAGCTGATGAATGACAAAATGCAGCTTTCGCTCACCAGATCTGAATCTACCTAGTTATAAATTATTCATGTTGAACACAAACAGATTGAGAATACCAACATCAACGCACAAAGCGAACCAACATCAGTTGAGGCTACACTGTCAGTCTATACGTCAAACGTTTCCCCCCATTCAATGCCGACAACTAGGAAAAGCCCAGTTTATGGCCACAGTAGTAAAACCAGCGCTGGCCCTCAGGGACAAGAGGTTTTGTAATACCAGAAACTAATAACCACATGAACCCAAGGTTAACATGGTCCAACACTGAATATTAAACGGAGCTCTAGCAGCGGGAATGAAGTGCTGTGCTCGGCCCGTTCCCTCTGCTCTCTGCATCTACTTCCATTGATTTTGCTCAGAAATAAAAAGCAAAAAGGGAGGATGGAGTTTGACATCTCGAGGCAAAACAAATAGGGAAAAAAAAGGGCTGCAAAGTGTCCACACATGCAGATTTGATCGCCGTCATCTATGTTTTGTAGGGACACATTATCACAGTTATTGACTCGTAAATAGTACGATTAAAAAGCTGAATTTTGTAAAGACACGAGTTCGTATTTTTTAAACTAAATCAAAACTTGAATTAATATTAACAACTGCTTGAATCCCACCATCAGTTGTTGCTGACAACCATTGTGCTGTCACCGGTACAGTTTTTGCTGAGCTACAGATACTTCAATGCGTCTGAGGCAACATCTGGTCATTTCAGTCGTGCCTCTCTACATACCACATTTCCGACGTTTCAACAATTTGTCAGCTGCTCTGCCAAACAGAAGACGACACCGGTTCTGTTTTATGCCTGTCTCCTCTGATGACTTCCACTGCGAAAATCAGATGACAGTCATTTGTCTCTGATTGGAAAATAAATCTATGTTTATGGTGTAAAACAAGATTCTTTTGGAAAAACACTGATGCTATAAAGCAACTGTCACTGCATTTCCATTTACCACATAATTGCATTATCGGTTTACTGGAAACACACCAATTTTGAAAAAGGAACAAAAAACAAAAAAAACTCTTGCTTTTTGATTAAGAAAAGCATTTAGGACAGCGTGTAACAGCCTGAGTTTGGCTGTTACACACTCGGCATATTGTTGGACAATGTAAACACGTCTGTTGAGTTCTTTCCTTCTGATGCCGAGTCTTTTCTAATGGTCTTTAACAAGCCTGAGACCTTCAGAGAATAAAGGTAGGAATACTGAGACTGAACTCCATACACATGAACTCTTTTCACTAAATATGTCTGAAGACATCTGGTCACAATGGATTTCATTTAGAGTGAAAGGGGCTTTATTTCGTAAAACTGCAATGGAGACACTTTTTTTGTATCACGAGTCACATGATGAGCAACCTGGATGTTGCCTCGAGCACAAATCACCAAGAAGACAAGAAATAGCTGATCACAGAAATGCTTTTTAATGACTTAATGCGTGAACAAACTTAATCCCGTGATTTTAATTGCGTTTCTTATTTAATGGAAACACTCCAATTGCAATATTACATATTGTGGTGTTTTTTGACATTTGCAAAATTCCTCAAACTTTTGCACACAATAGAAACGCTAGTGTCTTCAGTTAGAGGCGTCTTCAGAACCACTGTAAAGCAAACTGCTACAGGAGACCCTTCCTGTCCACAGCAATCAGCTCCTTGAAGAAAATTGTGTAAATTGAGTTACATTTAATCTCCCATTGAGTTTAATAAAGTACTTCTGAATTTAATTAAACAACTCAAATGTATAACCCAATTTGAAAGCATTATTTTTTTTCTCTTACTCACATCTCCACCAAAGAAAATACTTGTTTTAAACTAAATATTTTAAACTAAATGTACCTATGTGTTGATCTTCTTCACTTTATACTGCAAAGTGAATTTGCTTAAATCCAAAAGAAAAATCTGAGTGAGCACGAAGAATCAAGGACAATATATGCAGCCGTGTGGCACCGAGTGTGAGTGAGTGTGGGGAGGTACTGCTGCTCTACAGTGCTGCACTCTCAGCTGCTGGTAATTCAGCAATCAGTGCTAATGTGTATTTATCTCTCCTGCAGTGGTGCTGCAGCCTCCTTCACTGATTACATATCCTAGAATTATCACCTGCACCGGAGCTCTGCCAACTATCCATCATCAAGTTTGCGTCCTTCTCGAGTTCTTCAGAACTTTTAGGGGATTTATAAAACTACTAATCAGAAAACCTTTCACAGATGCAAGCATCTTGTATTTTTGTATTCATGTGTTTTATATCCAGACCATATATGGCATGGGGTGGTATTTTTTATCATTTCTTTATTTGACTAGTCAGTGTTCACAGTCTATGTCTGTTGAGATGTTTTTGTCTTAAAAATGGCATTCAGACTCATTTAGATGGGATGCGTTTCTGTGGCATCAAAAAGTTGAGAGAAATATGTGGGAGCTAAATCAACTTCCTGTTTAATGGAGACAAATATGCCAGAACTACAAAACAAAATGGAGGGCTTCTAAGTCTGGATTACCCTATGTCAAGTCATCAGTTTGATATTGATATCTTCAAGAAATTTTGAATTATAGACAGAAGATTACACCCATTTCTGATTCCGCTGACATACAAAATTGTTTAATTTACTTACAATGTGAGTTTTTGGAATCCATCATCCTTAGAAAATTATATTTCAAGAGACAGAATAGTGACATACTGCAGATACAGTACCACACTCAAAATCCTTAGTCACAGAAATAAAAAAGCTCAAAACTAGCGGAGGACATACGGCATCCTGCAAAGACTTTAACTGAAACTCTGCATTCTTAGCTAGCCCCACTTCAGAGTCCATTAACCAGTTCTGAAATATCCTGATAAGCTGAATGTGAAACCCCCAGTGGCTCAGTTTTATCCCGCTGGCTGTATTTTCAAACAATACTATGTTAGCTAAATTGACAGATAATTAAAAGAAGAGTCCCTTAATGCATATACAATAAAAGAATAACTTCATAAAGTTATGTTATTAAAAAACATATCCAGGACTAACTTCCTTGTGAAATGGTTTCCTTGGGCTACGCAATGCACTGCAACAATGTAAAATGTGTTTCCTTGAAAGGTTCATATTGCAAAACATATTTGTAACTCTATACTTGTGATTCTTCAAGGACCTATATAACAAGTTGGAAAAACTTTCAATGATTTCCAGCTTTAAAAGGGGGGGGAAAAAAGCATGAGCCCTTATTAACAACAAGGTAGATTTCTTGTGGATTGCCGTCGACATATCCACCAAGCAATTCATGTTGCCACGTTTTACAACTAAAGGAGAATAAGATAGATTTTAGCCTTGAGGTAGAGATTTGACACGTGTTGAGTTCCCTTCATTTTACAAATCAAACCAAAAAATGGAAGAAAAATTTTTTTTATCCTCCTTGGGTTATATATTCAACTTAAAAAATATCAACATTGCCTCGTGATGGACTGGAGATGTTTTCAGGGTATACCTCTCTTGCCAAATGGCATCTGGAAACAGAACACAGCCTCACCCCAACGACCCTACAAAGATAAGCAAGTATAGACCACTGATGGATGAAAGATCACCAACATCATTATTATTCACCTAGGTCCTGTTTTCCCCTTCTATAGTCAGTCTCTCGCATTGGTTTTTGCCCTCTTTTTTTGCTTTACTAGAGTTTGGTAGCATTAGGTCCTACACAGTGCAAAGCTCTATCCAACTGGTTGCACTTAATTCAGGAAGGTCAAGAATTAAACCTGTCCTCAGTAGTGCACCTGGCTAACCAATCCTAAACATCTCCCTGGAAAAAATAATGTTTCGCCAGTTTTCTGGTCTGCAGGATTCAAGAAGAGTTCATAGAAAGCCAAGATGGAAAGAGATCAGCAGGAAGGAACATTTGGCTCCCAATGATCTCAGGTGGGTTATAAGGTCCCGTCTTAGTCAAGAAGTATCCATGATGCAGTAAAGTGAAATGACAATATATTGGGATGTCAGTAGAAAAGACCTGAAACCTGATAACTTTATAGGAAAGGTGGCCTGGTAAAAACTAACCCCTTGGTTTCCTCATCAAATCCCTCGGCAATTGAGAAATGATTGTTTGCAGGAAGCGTGGACTGGATCTGATTTTACCCAACTGCTAACAGTTAGACATGATGCATACATCATAAAGCTCTTGTTTGATGAAGCTTACAGAAAATGTTGTGCACTGTAAACAACCTGCTTGGGAGAAGGACGTCTTTGTCAACAATAAAATGTCTTAAACCTTCCTCTTGCTCAGAATAATTGCTTGATATTTGGAAACAAGGCCAACATGGACTGAATGGTTTTGTTCACTTCCGGTACTCCCATTACCAAACCACAACCAAAGGGAGGCTACAATTCTGAAACGGTGCAGAAAATTGGAATTGTGTAAGAAGGTCGGCTAAGTCAAAGTAGTCTAAATTGATGCATATTTTAGGCAAAGAATATATTTATTGAGTCAAAAATGGTCAACTAAATTTCAGGTCCATTGACTTTTCCATGGGGAGTGAATGAACTTACCAGCATTGTAGTAACGGTCCAGCTTCTCCCATAGTGGCTCATCCTCCCGCTGGAGATTGGACAGCTTTAAAGGTTCATAGATGGAACCTGTAGAGGACATATTTATTGCACAAAAACCGTCCCATACAGTAGCACATTTCCTTTTTTTTTTTACTTCAATTGATGCTTTATTTGCCAATGTGTGTTGGAAAAGGAAATTGACAACAAGGGGTCTTGTGCATATCTAAACGAATGGACTCATAAATTTGACTATTTCCAGTTAATGCAAACAAACAAGCAACAGAGAATAGAAGCAAGACAAGATACACTATCAGCAAATTCATTTTTTTTTTCATTGCAACACACTGCATCACAAAGGGCTCAGATCAAACTATAATAGGCACACCGAGAACGAGAAATTCGAATAGTAATGTAGCACTCAACCAGGCGTTACAGAGTGAGCCGAGAGAGCAGGCAGTGGAGGGAACCCCCCTCTGCTAGGCCTTCTCTGTTTTTCCACAAATTTTTCTCTTTGTTAAATTTGCATTTTAATAGATTTGACCTTGGGTCAATACCACAGGTAGCCCACTGAAAAATTCACATTCTTACTTAAATTAGCATAATTTCCATCAGCTTAAAAACTGCAAGGAACAAAACCAATCTCTTTTTCTTTCTCCCCCTTTCTGAGATAACCCTTTAAACCGGTGTAGTGGAAAATAACATTATTTCTTACATAACAGAAAACGTGAGCTGTCCATGTTCAGCTAGTTTTAAACAACCCCATGGCTAACTTCACTAATGAAAACCACTTGAAGCCACTTTGCCATAACTGCATATTAGGTCGCCGTCCCTTCAGGGTCCCCAAATGATTGGAGGGGAGGAGCAGAATACCCTGGATAAACAGAGCCCAAAACTATACGATCGATAAAATAAGGTTAATTTCATTATATTCAAGAGTATCAGGTGCCAAAATTAAAGTTTAAGGCTTATGTTCTGTTATAATCTGAAAACATTTGTATCTTGATTATACAAAACGCTTATATGTTTATGTATTTATTCAGAATTTACTGTGAAATTAATATTCCTTCTTTCTTGTTTGGGAAAAGGAAGGTTTCTCAACCACCCCACCCTTAAAATCCAATATGGCCGCCGCAACTTTGAAAGGGATCGGCGTGGCACAGAATATTAATAGACACTAATCCGCACCACAACCACACCAGAACGATGAGACAGACGAGACATTTGGACTTCAGGTGTAGACAGCTTCGTCAGAGGCCTTTATGTGAGCCGTTTAACAGAAAATAATGTGGATGCATTTTGTGAAGTTTGATGCCACCATTAAATGCAGTGATGGCGATTTAATAAAGATACATGGCAACAAAAATCCAAACAATTCTCATCCAGTGCAACAACTTTTAAGTTGTTTGTGCTGCTAAGGGTTTACATTGCTAATAGCATTAACCTGGTCATTGGTAACAGCAACTGGTGAACTCACTGGTCTTCCAAGCTGATATTTGAGCACTGATACTGATTTCAGAGGTAAATAGAACAGGGTATACAACATATAGGCCACCAGCACCTGGAGCTTCCTAAAATAGCCTGTAAATAACTACTCTACAGCACTTTTCTTTGAAGTAGTTTTCAACAAAAGACCAATGTGACTCAACTTACCTTTATAGATGTTAGGGTTTAACTGTGTGTGTACTTTAAGCTCTCTACTGAACATATTGCACAATTTAAACCATTAGTTTACATACACTGAATAAAAGACACTTGTTTTGACTCTGAAATTAAATCTGACCAAACTTCTTATTTCTTGGAATTACTAAAATTATTTCTATTTGCTAAACCAAAACCTGTTCACCTCTGGGTTACAGAACCCGTCTCGTTCCTGAGCGTTTTGATGACTAGGCATTCCCATAATGTCTGTACTCGTCAATAAAGGTTTGATCAGATAAATGAGTCACTTTCAAGTATGTGGAAATTGTTCCCAAAGATGAACCAGACTTGTGCAGCTGCCATAATGGGCCAAGATATCTCTTCCTGGTGTCTTGGTTGGTTTCTATTGACTTTCCCACACTGCTTCAAACACAAAAGCAGTGTGTATCAGATGTGGCTCAAAGCTCAACAGCTTTGAGCTTCCAATTAACTCAGGTGTGTCAGTTAATGCATCAGGGGTTTCCAAAGCCACAACATTATCATCTGGGTTTTTTGTCATCGTTGTAAAAGTTTCAGGAATCATTCTTTATGTCAACTTCTGCTTTTGAAGACATAACTACATAAATTTCTAACATAAATTTTTGTCATGAGATGTGGCTTCGTAGGAGAACCAAAATGCAAACATGAGGTGGGGACGTGGATCATATCAAGTGTTTAATGAAAAAGTAACAAATACAGGAGCAAAGTCAAAACTCAAATAATAAATCTGACAAAATCACCTAGCTAGGCGTATACAGGGAAGCACAGAGTTGAAATGAGGATCCGACGAGTTGTGGGCGAGACTGAGGAGCTTAAATACTAGGGGAGTTGTGAGTATGACCAAAGGACTGGGCTGGTGAGTTAATAGATAACAGTAGTTGGATCAGGGATCAAGCTGAGGGGAGGCCAAAATGTGGCACAGGGAGCTGGGGAAATACACAGGGGGACACAAAAGAGTGAGGGAGGAAACACAAGGGAGCTGAAAATAATTCTAATATTAAAGAAACACTAAAACTAAAGAAACCATGATAAAGAAAGAAACAGAGACATGTAGGGGAACTATAAAAGGACCAAAACAGAAACAAGATTGGTCTGAAAAATATAAAATAAGGATCACTGAAACTAGAATAACCCAAAGGACTAACAAAGAAATAAACCTAACTTGAGTCACCAAGGATGGACGGACATAAACTCTGACATAGAAGAATGACTAAAACTAGAGTAACAAGATAACTGGGAACACTACGATGGGGCTGAAATAAAGAAACACAAGAAAGAGAAAGATCTAACAAGATACCAGTAACAACAAATAATAAGACAACAAAGAGTGAACTAAAACAATGATAAGAAGATGAACAGCAAAACCAAACCCAAGAAACCAGTCTTGACAATTTTCTCTCTCATTATTGGGCCATGTAGCAAATAGAAATAATTTTGGTAATTCAAACCAAACTAAAATAAGAGATGTTTGGTCTGATTTGACTTTGTGCAATGAGGGGAAAAAATGTGTCTTTTTATTCCACATATATAAACTTTAGGTTTCTACTGCATTTCTCTAGCATTTCCATTAAACATAGTTCTTAATTAAGACTTAAATTTGATTAAATTAGGAGAACAAGCTGCTGTGGTCATATTGCATAATGATGTGGAAAAATTAACCCAGTAAGTTTTTCCATTAAACAAGCAAGACACGGAAAATTATCCAAGGATCTAAAAGATTTCTGGTTGCATTTCCTGTCTGCTCTGGCTTTGTGCATAACTCTGACCCATATTCACTCCTGCTACTTACCGAGTCTGTGAACTTCTCGATGGGGCTGGGCAACCGCAGCCATTGAGACAGCCATGCTCAAAAGGGGAAATTAAGGCGAACCGTCTCTCTTTTGCTCTCTCTCAGCTAAATCAGAAATCTACAGCAATTCACAGGAAGCAGTTAGTAGCACAGCGTTAGAATTGACACATGCGCCAATCAACAATGAATTACATTTAGAGGCAATGATAATGAACAACATGCAGAGAATCACAGGACATATTAACAATGACTTGCAAAACTATTCATAAGCACCGAGATATGTATTTATTTATTTATTTATTTTCTTTTCAGATTTTATTACACTAAAAACACAAACTTCAGTGTATTTTAGTGGAATATTATGTGGCCGACCAACACAATATCAACTGTTACTTAATTTTTTTCCCCAAAATTAGAAGTTTGAAAAGTATGGTGTGCAGCCTTATTTACTTTGATAGTCCTAAATAAAATCCAGCGCATTAAACTTATTTAAGAAGTTTAAATTTTTTGTACCTCAACATAAACACAGCTGTTCCATTAAGGTTTGGGGGGGTGGGGTTATTTGAGAACATTAATGAACAAACAGGATCACAAAGACCAAGCCAAATGCCTCAGACTGGGGCATAGGCTGGGCAGCAACCCACAGTGAGCCTCTCGTTCTAAATCCTTTCTGACTGCACTTGGCGATTCTTATTTTGCAAAGATGTATCGCCACAAAAGTTAGTCTCTGAATGTGCAAAGCTGGTTGATACATAACTCAAAAGACTAGGCTGCAGCTAATGCTTCATTTTACTTAAAAAAAATTGAAGAAATCCTGAGGACTGTCTATAAAAAGCACAAATAACTCTTCAGGTTTTTTGTAAAGAAGAAGAAGAAAAAAAAAAGAAACCATCTCATCTACAGTTTGTTCTGGTCTATCGCCTAAAATCCCAGGGAAATACACTGAAATGTTTGGTTGTAACATGAAGAAAGGGCTTTGAATACTTTTACAGAAGTCATTTGGTGAACTACATAAAGCACAATCTACTCTACAATGATGATGTAATTACGAAGGTAGACAATAAATGTAATTAAATCACTTATTGAAGCTGTTGAATTACAGTAATATTTAGATACTTTCTAAAAGCTGGACCAGTTTTAGTAAATTACCCATATATATATGAGAAGGATGCAGGAAAAGATCTAAATACAGTTAAAAGCTAAACCTTTTTTGTAATGTAACTTTTAAGAGTTTTGTCCCAATGAGAGACAAAAGTACATTTTTACTGTCACATTGTTTCTCGCAAACTCTAAATTCAAACAACCTTTATCACTTAAGAGGCCCAGCAGGTTTGTGTACAGTGACTCCATCACGCCGAGGCAGCAGGAGCAGAATGTTCAGCTCAGGAGTCCCAGCGAACCGAGACCCTCCGTAAAGCGCCTAAAATAGCGCCGAAGCTTGGCCCACGAAAACCCCTGACCTTTCCTGCTTGTACCATCACCTCGGATTTGAACAGGTTGAGAGTACAAACAGACCAGAGTCAGGCCCGAGGTGGCCGGACTTTCACAAACAAGCTGCAGCACAGCAGACACCGCCGGGGCGCGCCACACAACGTGAGATCGTGCAAAGTAAATGAGTCAGACCTGATCTCTTCGATCGGGCTTTAAATTCCAAGAGTTTCCATCCGACATCTGCCAGACTCGCCATGTTTACTCTCAGTCAATTCTGCCGGGACTTAACAGCGTTTCTGCTTTCTGCTCTTCAAAGTAAAACGCTTATGGCTGCGATTCACAGTCAGGATGGGAATAAATTACATTTCAGTGACTTTGGAGGAAAAGTTAAAAATTAAGTATTTTATGGTATGAAAAATGATTAGGTTTGGTTTTAAATGTTCAGTCTTAAGAATGAAATGCACTTATTTTGAAGAGCAAGAGCAATACTTCCTTCGATACCATTCTCCAGCTTCAAACACCTGTCTTCTGTCAGGCAACCAGTTTGCACGACATTGACGTAAATAATATAGTCATTTCATAAAAAAGAAAAATTGGTGTATTTTTGATTTTGCGGAAACTAACTTATGATAAAATAATAATCCAAACAATCTTTACAGATCATCTGAATAATACTTACTGTATTCAGAAAATGGTTGTGTTCCTCCCAGCCGTAAAGCGGTGTGCCGTATTCCGGTTGGTGAATGTTGTGGAGCTGCACTTGTACCAGGATGCGGATGTTTACCTTAAATACCTTTTTAATAACTTTTTTGTTACTTTTATTGGAACAACGAGCCACCTTTGCTCTTCAAGATGTAACTGTGGAGCTGTTCGGGACCAACAAGTATGGGACGGTGGCGGCGTTTGGTGACTTCAACTCGGATAAACAGACTGACATCTTTGTCATCAGAGAGCGTATGTAATGCTGCTGTCATTAGCGACCTGGCGCACATCTAGTCAGATGAATATAAATATACTTTTATAGTAATAAAGATAAATTGTCGGCCGATGTGTTTTTTTTTCACGAGTATTAATTTTCGAGGGGAAAAAGGTACCTGTAACTCGGTCGCTTGTCAAATGTAAACTTCCTTTTTTAGTTAGTTTAAAAAATTACTACAAAATATATGCTTTTTTACAGCCGTAAATGCGCAGGCGGAATTTAGAAAATGAATTTTGACCTCATGAAGCATGCAGGGATTCAGGAAGTAGACATAGTTAATTAAGCACCCCTGTGGCGTTATCTGCTGTCACGAGACAAAAATGTGCTATTTAAAAACAATAATAGCTTATTTATTGTTTTTAATGAGAGGAAAAAGGGAAGAGACATAAATTATTCAAACTCACTATAAGGAAAGTCAGTCAAAAACAGAGCTTTGTCTGGTGATGACTATTTGAACTCTAAATACTCTCTAAGTAAATAAGTGTGGGGTAACTTAATATCCAACTTAATTGGATATTAAGTTTTATGTTTTTATCATGTAAATCACTTTGAACTGCCTTCTTGCGAAAATGTGCAATACAAGTAAGCATAGAAAAAGATGCAAACTATTTTTGTTTTGGGCCATTAAAGCTTTTATAATCAAAGCTGAGGCTTTGTGAATTTTCCTGTAACATTTCTAGATTATTATTTTTTTTGTGAGGGAAAAAAAAAACTAAACAGGAAATATAAATAGCAAAAACTTCAGCCTGTGTTTCCATATAAGCAGTTATTGATTACTACATTTTGATACATCATAGATGCCAGTCATGCAAGTTTTCCCCTCATCTAGCACAAATAATAAAAAAATGATGGGAGTGTAAATGACATTCAAAATAAGTAGCATTGCAATTATTATGTTTGATTTAAAGTAGGTTTTATCCACTTTTTTAGTAGTTGAAATCTGGAGAACTTTACTTCTGGAGAACCATACCAGGGGTTTGTTGAGGTGGGGAACAGATCTCTTTTAATTCTGTTATCTTCCAACTTTTGCAGAATCTGAGGTTGTGATTTTCTTGGCTGACTCCAAGTCTCCTTACTTCAAGCCCAAAGTTAACATCACCAAGGACATGTTTCCAGGGTAAATATTCTCAGAAATAACATCTTTTTTGTTTGCTTTTGATAAGTAACTGTATAAGGTGGTACATTCAGTGTTTATGACTGATGTATGCATGCAGTTTGCTTTAGTGATGAGGCAAATTTGGCCTCTGGCTATCATCTCAGTAGCCCTCTTTCCTTTTCCAGGGACACAAAAATTACCAGTGTTGTTCCTGGAGATTATGATGGAGACTCTCAGATGGATGTCCTTCTGACAACTCTGGACAAATCTTCAAAAACATCTGTTGTAATTTTCTGGGGAAACAACCACACATTAGGTAAATATTAACAATAAATAATAGCTTAGATTGAATTCCTTCTTTCTGTTTCTTTCTTTTTTTTTTTCACAAAATGCATGTTGTAAATACAGTAGTGTGAAAGTGTTTTTGCCATCTTATGCTTTCTTCAGTTTTTGCTTTTTCCTTTAGTCACGGTTTGATTTTTCACATCATAAAACATTGTTAATTTTGGAAAATTATGATCTAAATAATAATAAAGATAGTTTTCAAATTATTGCACTTTTTATCAAGGGGAAAGAAACTAATAAAGTCCTCTACTATGTGAAAAAAGTAGCTAGTTTTTCTGTGGTTAGCAGGAATTCATTGCCAATGACTGGCAATGAATCACAACTCAGCATGAAGAGCGTTTCTAAGGTCAGATTATATTACCAAGCTTATATTGAAGTCCAGACTTTGTCTAGGCCACTCCAAAACCTAATTTTTCTGGGGTTATTAGTCATTTGCCAATGTGCTTTGGCTCATTCTCCTGCTGTATAACCAAAGTGGAATTGGGACAGTATGGCTGGACTTTCCTCCTGAAGGATGTTCTGGTAGAAAGCAAAATTTGCATTTCCATCTGTGATGGTAAGTCATCCAAATCTTGAGGAAGTAAAGCGGCCTCTGACTCTAACTCTACCAGCACTGAGTTTGACTGTCAGTGTGATGATCTGTTTCTGAGATGCTTTCTTAGTTTTTGGTCACACTTAACACAACTCACACGTTCCATAAAAGTTCATCTTTTGAGTCGTCAAAAGAAACAAAAGATGAACTTAGCCCCTTCACTTATTATTAAACAATGAACTTTGACACAAACTGACTAGTTTGAGGTCTGCAGAGCTTTAGATATTGTTTTAGACTTCCTGGTTGGATATTTGATGTGCAGTTGGTTCAAGTTTAATTGAACAACCTCTTCTATGAAGGTTCACCACTGCTGGAGGTTTTTCTCTGGCTGTGAATTTTGGTTTGCTGGTCTCCCAAAGTTTAAAAATGGCTTTGTAGCCTTCAGTAACTCTGTTTTTATACTACTTCTTCTTTTAGATGATGTGATGCTTTTTGAGACCTTTCTGGTGTTGGGGAGCTTTCCAGAAAAATACTTTAATCAGAGTTAATTTATGTTAATTTACGAAAGGACAATAACTTCTTTCCAGGTTTGGATGCCTTTTTGTTCACCTTGTTGAATGAAATCATAATTTAAAACCTTTTTTTTTTTTTTTTTTTATTCCACTGAGGTTATTGTTGTCTAACAGTAAAATTTGTGGTCTGATAGAAAAGCAGAAGATGTCATTAAGCAGTAAACACTTTTCCACCTCCTCACTTAATGAATTTAGTTGAAATATATTGTGAGCAATTGCATGTTTTTGTAGAACTAGAGCCACTGACAGAAGCTGTTCTTATCGTGCTTTCCCCATATTGCTTATAGCAGATTGTTTCTAGTATCCAATAAATGACTCTGCACTGTAAATAGTTGAAGATTTTATGTATGTTTCCAAATCTCTCAAATACAGACTTTATGTTTCAGCTGTGTTGTTAATACAGTAAGTGTGAACAGCTTGTGTTTCCATATTGTTGAGACAAATCCAGTTTTTTGATTCTCCTCAGATTTTCTTCATTGTTGTTTTAACGTAATCATTCTTCAGCATGAAAATAAATCGCATCTTTAAGCAGAACTGATCAAAGCATTGAGATGAGAAAAACGGTTCTTCTGTCTGGTGTTCATATCATAGCTGCTGGATGTCAATTGGGCTAAAAGTTGAGCTCCACATGGAAAAAAAAATTCAAAGACGAAACAAACTACTTAGGGTAGTTGTTTTATTAAAAATTTAATTTAAACTGGAACACGGTTCTTGTTATCTAGTCAGCAGTTTAAGATCATTCAGGCAAAAAATTTGAGTTACACTTGGACATCTTTTTTTGCCTTCAGTACTTGAGGTGGTCAATAAAAAGCTGCTAATATACCCTTGCTAGCTAGTTAGCTTTTTAAAATGTCTTTTATAAGTAAGTGTAAATGTGTCACCCGTGGACAGGATGACATTTGTTTGTGCTACTGGCTTGCTTCTCTTGCCAACCCCCAGAGCCAGCAGCATTCCCCCTTATATCGTCTCCTATATTAACAGGTTTTTTGGTCTTAAATTTCATTCAAGCTGGCATTTTAAAGGTCTTAAAAAGTCGTAAATTTGACTTGCTGAAACCTGCAGGTGCCTTGGCTGTGATTTAATTGATAAAATAATTTTTAAGCACACAGTTATCTCAAAAGTTTTATTTCGAGAGACTACGAGGCCACATAAAAACATCTGGCAGGCCGGATCTGATGCATGTGATGTGGAGAAACCAGTTTAAAGCAAATAGAAATGTTTTCGGGGATGATTGCCTTCCGTCAAGAGTTCTGCCCCTTGCAACGTGTCAACATATTCCACTCTGCTTGATGCCTTTGCACAACCAGAAGCTTCCTTCTTCTGTTGAATAAATGGATTTTCCTTCACTCTTTCCTTCCTTCACTCTGCTGTGTAGAAAGTAGAAAATGTTTGTCATGCCACTGACATTGGAAACTTTCAGAAGAGTCTGTAATAATTTACTCTCTAGAAAGTCAAAATTTCTTTCACCTTTTTGTGTCCCATGTTTGGCAAAGTCCAAAGGGCCAAATTCTGGGAGTGGGAGGAAACATATTTTGTTCTTTAAGGTGCCATCTTATGGATTTTGGGCCACAGTCTGCATCAGTATGGGCTTTAACTTACATCTGGGCTTTGCCTGTATCTTCCTGGAAACCCCACTGGATCTGCTGGATCAGCTCAGGATCTTTCATCCACCTTGCAAGACATCTTGGTTGTGCAGCTCTGCAGTCCTCTGGAAAATCTTATCGTGCTTTCCCCCTTTGCTATCCGGGGTTCATAAGAGAAAATATTTGACAAAAACAGGACATAAAACTCAAATGTCTGCACATATGCAGCCTTTTAGTGCCATGGATTAAAATGATTTCAGTTTCAATGCAGTTTTCAATCATTTTGTCTGTTGCCTTTCTCCTGTTTAAGACTCATTTTACCAGTCAGACTCTGCTGCCTTTCATTTCACCTTTGTAACTCATTACCTGTCTTCTTTGTTCTTTTTCTGCAGAAACCTCTAAGTGGCATAGCATAAATTTCACCTTTACAGATCAGCCTCTTGTTATGGAGTAAGTATTAGTTTAATGTAGGTTTTTCACATACCTTATGCTGGGAATATTTTAAATAGTAATTGCAGGAATATACTAATGTCCCTAATGGGTTTTTCTTTCCCACAGTTTCAATGGCGACATGATTCCAGATGTCTTTGGGGTGACCACGCCTCCCAAAACTATAGTCTGTTATCTTACCGAAAGGTGAAAGTAATACCTTTCAAAATACACATTTCTTGGCTTTGTCGTTAACTGCTATTCACTAATTTATTCAGAATAATATAGAATCATAATTTTCTTTTGCCCCACTTTAGGATTCAAGAGTGCAGGAATGATTTTAATAAATCAATCAAAATGCGCACTCCTCACTCTAATGCTTTCATTGACCTCAACAAGGACTTCACTGCTGGTGAGTAACAGATCATTTATCAAGTTTCTGATACAAAAAAGATAAAAAATGTGTTTTGTTTGACAGCTCAAACCAACTACTTTATATTTGTCGGCTAGAGAAACCGAATGAATGGCAATGGAAACATATAAAGCTGCACTTTTCCTCACCCAATCAGCGTTTAAGTTTTTTTTCTTGCATACTTGTTATGTTTATTACTATTTTGTTTTAAAACAGTGTCTGTAAAAGCATCTGATTCTGTGGTCGTATTCCCAAAGCAGCCCTGATCACCACACAGCTGTAACCGGAGCATTTCAGTAATAAACACTGACAGCTCCAAAATTACACCAAGACTGACTGCAGGCAGAAGCCTTAATACATCTGCCTGTGAGTGTTGTTTTCTATTAGTCTGGTGATATCAGTGCTTATTGTCACTGAAATTAGTACAGTCAAATTGGAGTTTTTGTTCTCAGATGAGCTTAAAATTGATTCTTGGACAACTTACATCACTAAAGAAATAAAAACACAAATTGTTTATCAGATTTTACTAAGGACTTCAACATGCAAATGTCGATTCATTACATAGATTTTAACATGTTAAAATTGTTTGATTAAAACACAATTTTTTACCTTATGCAAGGTTCAGAAGGGATCTATTGTGGTTTATACACAGGTTTTTCAAAGGTTTTAGTTCATTTCACACAGTGCAGTGTGAAAGTTACCTCAAACCGGTTGCAGTCAAACCGAGTCTTACCAGACTAAACACTCTTACACCATTCGTCCTCGGGAAACTGTTCATGTTCTGTCAAGTTGGATTGCTTTTGAACAGCCCTTTTCAAGTCCTGCAACAAATTCTTCAGGATTAAGTCCTGGGCTTTGACTGGGTCACTCCAGAACGTCCAGCTTGATGTTTTCAAACCCTTTCTGTGCAGCTTTAGTTTGGTGCTTTGTGTTGTTAACGTGACAGAAGTTAAATGTTCTCCAAAGCAGACGGAAACTGCATTCGTTTCACCTTCTTCATTTGCTTAGAAACATCACCAAAGTATGACGCTGCCATTTCCGTGCTTCACACTGGGAATGTTGTGTTGGTGGCGATGTGCATTTGCTGTCCGCTGTTTTTCATTTTGTAGAAATCTGTTTTCACTTTGACATTAAGGGGATTTTTATCCTTTTTTTTTTTTTTGTCAAAAAAGCCAAATTTTGATGATCATGATTGATTTGCAAAAAGCAAATGGTAAAACATCCAAGGGGTGGAGTAGTTTTTATAGCCAACGTACAGTTTGTACATATACGTACCAATCAGTTGAGCCGGGGGATCTTTGTGGTAAATCTCTATTTTTTTATGAGCAGTCAGCACTTTTTACATTGCATTGGACAAATGTGTAGCGGAGACATAAGAAAATGAATTGGAGAAATCTGAAGAAAAAAAACAAAAACAAAAAAAACTGCACATCTGGTGGGTTTTTACTCCTGGCTGCTGTTGTTTGTGAGGGGTGGCTTTCAGAATGCAGGAAGAAAAAAAAGTGAGAGAGAAAAATAGGCAGGAAGCGATGGAGCGATGAAGCTCAGCTGGAAAGGAGAGATGGTTTGAAAGAAGAGGATGGCTGGAAAGATAAAAGAGGGATGTGAGGGTGGGGGACGAGCTTTTAGAAAGGCTCAGTTCACTGTCTGTGGAGGCCACCTGCTCCTCTAAGCGCTACCGACTGGAGCGTCACAGAATGGAGCAGGGAGAGCTTGAGTTTCTAAGATGGGCAGGTTTGTTCTTGTCAGCTGGTTCTCCCTCCATTTGGATGACGAGAGTGTTTGCTATGCTACTGAAAAAACCCCTGACAGTTAAATTTTAGATGTAGATTTCAGGCACAAAAATATAGTCCCCAGATTATATGTTGAAAACAAATTCATATCATTCTTTTCAGATTCTTATCTGCACCAACCTTTTGCCATGTTTCCTGTTTTTCTTTTTCATCTCTAGCCTTTTTATTTTTTAGTGTATCAAAGGAAATACAAACACTGAAGTAAATACTCTGACAAAAGCTGGAAAGGTTCAAGAGATAGTAACATTCTGCACCCAGAGGTACTGTCTTACAGCTGCTTTGTGTTTTACCTGCTGGGTATTAAGTGTTGTACCTTCATTTTTTGATTGACATATCTTTTTGCACAAAAATGTGGTTGCCTATCAGGATTCCTTACAAAGAAGCTGTAAGCTGGAGGACTGAATTAATTTCTCCTATTATGCCTGAAGCCACATACTAGTAGTTAGTTTTTTAAAACGTTAAAGTGAGAACAGCCCACAACCACTCTTAAAATAAGAGCTCTCACATGAGAAGAAACATCTGGGTCATGAAGTTTCCGTGTTGACAGCGTTTCTTTTTTTTTTTTTATTTTCTTTCATGTAATTCTGCTGGGATAAAAGGAGTAGGCGGCCTAAAATGTAGACATCTTTATAAATTAATCTGCATGGATATGTTAATTACCAGCGAGTGAAAACCGACACAGAAAGCGCCCACCGAAACTAAACAGTGTCAATTGATATTTGTTGTTTAAAAGCTTTTCAATTGCTTTGACCCTTTACCAGTGCAAATCTTTATCTTGTGATTTTCTTCAGTGTTTCTTGGGGGAAACGGACACCGTTCCCCATGTGACCAAACAGAGAAGCAACACGCTCGGTCTTTTACTAGTGCCACTAAAGAACAGGAAGGACGGTTTCACTGCAGTGTCAGGACTCCAATCCTGGTCTGCTCAGTGCCGTCACTGTAAACAGTTTCATAATGGAAAATTGGCTGACCCCACTATATCAGCAGTTCCAGCTAAGGAAGGAAAAAAACGAATTGTTTCCTGGCTAATGTCATGGCCTCATTTAGCCTGCTTATTGGTCTCTCAGGCCAAGCAGCCTGGCGGTGACAGTGACATATAGCATTCGGCCCATAATCTTTTCATAGTGTCATTTTTTGGCAGCTATTACCTCTAACAGCAGTATATTGATATCAGATTAGTGTTTTTTTCCCTTTCTTTTACTGCCAGTTAATTTGTGTTTGTCAAACATATCAAGAGATTTTAGACCTTGATAAACCTTGTTGATTTTCTTGTTTTTCGACAAACACTTCTTGAAAAACTTGAAAACCAAATAGCTGTAATAATACTTTGCAACTACCTGATGGCTGGACAACTTCAATAACAGATTACAAAACAATAAATATCTTTGTTGCTGAGCTCATCTGTCTAATTATTCAATAATTTAGCAGGAAAAAAGGATTTTTGAATTGAGAACGTTGCTGTCTTTGTCGATCACATGGTTTTTGATTAAATTATATGCGATTAATTACAGACCCTGCAATTTACGTGATTCAAAATTTTAATTGAGTCCCACCACTAGATTAAAACCATGACATACATTAAAACTGGTAACTGGCCTTCTTCTGTTATATTCAGGAAGCATCCCCCTATTTAGGTCTGTCATTTGAAGAGTATTATTATGGCTCCAGGCGTCACATCACGTGTCCGAAGAAAATCTGTGGAGCAGGAGTCTACCAGCAGCTTGATTAGAAACTTTGTTGAGAGAAAATGTTGTAATTGCACAGTACTTATAGATGGTATTTTGTGAGAAAGGCATGCACAAAGACAACAATACTGGCATAAGGATTCATTGCTAGGCAACAGGGATGGTAATTCTCTGCAGCATTCAATTAAACTACCTCTGTGTTGAAGTGGCTTGTTGATTGTCTGACTAATATCACAGGGGTGGTGGGAGAAGAGAGCAGATTTGCCACCTAACAAGGCTGGCCGAGAAGAGCAGTTGCTTGTTCATAAATTATGTTTACATTTTACAGGGCACTGTAGCAGAAATTTTAGTTTTGCTTGTCATGACATGTAAGGATATTACATGAGTTTTAAACTTATCAGTAACCATAGTAGCGATGTCTGAAATATGCTGCTTAGCTTTTGCTGGTAAACTGTCTAAATATATTTCTCAGCCCCCTTAGCTCAGGAATCCCAGGGAAACTCTTCTGTGTGTCCTCGTTTTGCAACTTCATGATATCTAAAGAAGTTAAAAAACTGGGAGGCTTGTCACTAATCCAGATTTCAACACACACTTTAATTTCTATATATTTTCCCTCCAGGACTGATCCCCTTTCAGATCACAGGTCTGCAATAAACATGGTCCCACAAACCAACCATTACGAATGATTTTTATATCCATTATATTATGCAACTGTATTTTAGATTAGAAATCCTGTGTGCTTTCAGAACAGAGTGCAGATTGGTTGAGATTGCAGAACCAAGGGTAGTGACTTACTACTCACAGTTCATCTGAGCAACATGTATGAGGGGAATTTGCTAAATGGTTGAGCTTTTTCACTCCACTGTGTTAAATATATGCAAAGTTATGTATTTTCTGTAATAATAATCTTTAGGCTCTTGGGAATTTGATTAGGATTCAGAGGACTAAAATGGGATAAGTTGATTAAATACATAACATTGACACATAGACCCTTTAGTACAGATCTATCACTGCATTTGTAACTAAAACTAGAGCTCTCTTAGCAGAAGATGCTAGCTGCTCTCCATCAGAAAATGCTTTGCTGTAAAAGTAATAGTCTAACTTCACAGGTTGTTTTGCCTTTTCTGAATTGTGGAGAATTTTAAGTGTTGCTAGCTTGGTGGGCATTCAGTGTTGTTTTACTTCAACCTTCACGTCCAAACCTGTTAAAACGTTTTTTTTTTGTTTTGTTTTTTTCTATTTCTAAAGATTTTCTTTCAATTTCACACATCCTGCATATCACCTGTATCTTGCAAAAATGTATTTTTTATTTTTGTGTACTTATAATATTAACCATAAACTGTCAAGAGGCCACAATTTCAGAGTTTCACCTTTTGCAATTGGGTTAGAAATGAACATTAAGATATTTGAACACTGTTGTTTGCTAACTGAGTCAGAATTGTCCCAACTCACATCTCAAATGATTAGAATCTCTTCTTCCAGATCTAATCCTTAGCATCTTACAAATACTACAACTACTATTAGTATTTGAAAATGAAGGGAAACAATTATTTTTTTCTACTGCTAAAATAGTAGAATATATTCATTATAATGTTATGGTGTTCCACAAGGTTCAGAGCTCGGTCCAGTTTTAAACATCCTGTAAATGCTCTCATTGAGTGATGTCATTTGGAAACGCCACGTAAATTTCACTGATAACTGATGCAATCAAGATTTATTCATCCATTATACCAGGTGATTCCGACCACTTCCTTAGCTTATGGGCAAGGAACTGGAGTTTCCCCTGAACTCCAACTAATCTGAGGTGGTCTGCCCTTAAGGCTCCAGGACTCAGTCGCCATCCATATTCTTACACTGGTGAGAATGTGGCTGCAATATGTGGGAGGCTGAAATATCTCAAAGGCTGGGCGTTAAATCTGTGTATTAACGTTTGACAACATGGGTGGATTTTTGCTTTTCTTTTATCATAATTAGTAAGTTACTTGCATTTCATTTACAATTTTGTTGTTTTAGAGATATTTTCTTGAATAATGAATGCACTGTATGCAAGGTCATTGTAGTTTTACCAGAATGAGTGAACCATCATGGCTTTGTACTGTTATAATGGACACTGCTTTTGATGGCAATAGCCAGCGATACTTAAGGTGCTCAGACTTGTGAATCCACATGACATTCTTGTCTATGACATGAGCTGACAACAGCTTGTTACCGTAGCTTCTGAGAGGAGTTTCTATTTACGCAGACGTGTTCAGCATATAGGAAGTGTCATGAGCAAAATAGGCTAGCAAATGTGTGCGTGCGTGTCTGTGCGTGCGTTTTGGACATAATCCTCCCTATAGCTACTGCACCTACGTTGTTCCCAGTAATGGTTTTAGAAGATTAGCTCTTCTGGGAATAGCATCTCTCCATTCTGTGCGTGTGTGTTTTTCCATGTTTGTGAATGAGCCATTTTGATGGATCAGGGTGGAAGACACAATGTGGAGTAGGGCAACATATTGGCTTAGAGACGGATTTATTCTGCGGAGCTCAACACTTTGTTCTTGGCCTCGATTCAGTATTTTATCAGTTTCTGTGTGTGTGGTGGGTGTGCATATCAAAACCAGCATCAGGGTGTTGGGGACAGTTTAATAATGGTGTTGCTCAAGCTTGTGTGGGATTAGTTGGGCTGTTATAGCAATTGAAGCTTACATAATTATGTTTGCATTGATTTATATCTGTGTGTAGGGGTGTAATGTGGAGGGTATCTGTTTAACAGCATTCATTCTTTATCGTTGTACCACAGTAACAAGTAGGGATGATCTGAATTAGCAGTTCTGAGTTTTTAGCTCTGGCCTGCTCCTCCTAACACACACAAATGCTTGTAATAAAATGATTTTATAGATTTATAGTTTGTATGAACTGGAGAAAGACTCTTTTGTTATTTGGTCTTTGACCTGCTGATCAGTGGTCAGAGCTGATGAAGAAATATTTGGCTGACTGGTTTGATGCTTTAAGCTGCAGAATTTAAATAGTGTGCATACTGGGAAGGTTTTAAAATCAAAATAAAATGTTTGGGATTTCTCTATAATTATTTATCATGCAGAATATGCTTCATTGATCTTTGGTTTAAGCTTTCTTAAGACTGGAAAGAGGACAAAGCTGGTGACTTTATTCTTGCATCCATTCTGTTACAATGCCAAACTTTACAGCAAATGTAAACAATCCACCTTTGGTCTGTTACAGTACATAAAGTTCTAAATATTTTTGGTTTTGATAATTGTTTTGGGGGGGAGAGGGGGGGGGGGGTTTCAGTTGTGTCGGACCATAGTTGTTTATACCTTTTGCAACGCAGCAAGAAGGACCAAAGTCCAAATCTCACCTCTGGCTTTTCTACATAAAGTTTTCCTTTTGGCCAAAAATTATGCATATTTGGCTAACTGGCCACTCCAAATTTGTGCACAAACCATCATAGCTGAGTGTATTGTGCTTCTTTGTTGCCTTGTGTCTTATGATCTGTTCAGGATGTACCCTTTATTTTACAGATTGGTTGCAGATGATAGACATCTGCCACCTCGTGCTCCTGCAAATAAGCCAGGTGTAGAAAAAGGATGAATACTTTTTATTTTCCTTTTATAACATTAATTCTTCTATTAATATTTTCAATGAATGAAATTTATTGAGCAATAATGCCCAGCTGTCTGGACAGCCAACTTATAAGTGGCTAAAGCTTAGAACTCTGTATTTAGAAAGTATTAATTGTTCAATAGCTATTTGAAAATAAAATGCATACTTGTTCTAATTTCTAGGGTTTTAACATCTAAATCATGGAAATTATTTATATTGCTAAATCAAAGTGAAAAGGTTGACTGGCTCAATGAAAACAATCCAGTAATGGTGTCACTGTAATAATCTTGCGCTCCTGTCTAAAAAATGATCTGTTTTTTTGGATTTTGCTCTGTTTCTAATTCACATCACAGGGCCGTGGGGGTCACAATCATGATTGAAAGCCTAGTCATCTAAAGACGTTACTCTTGGTGTGACAGGTGTCTCGAGGGTCAGTCTGCAAACTGAACAGCCATAATATTCTGTCTGGGCACGGAGAAACATACACAAAACTGTGTGTGTGTGTGTGTGTGTGTGTGTGTGTGTGCGTGTGTGCGTGTGCGCGTGTGTGCGTGTGTGTGCGTGTGCGTGTGTGCGTGTGTGTGTGTGTGTGTGTGTGTGGTAAATGGTTTGAGTAATATGTTTTGGGTGAATGGATGATTTTTGGTAATTGTTCTAAAGTATTCTTGCCCCTGAGAATGATCCACATTGCGTCACTTTTTAACCATGAATCTCCTTCTGTTCTTCTGAGGATTCATGAATTAGATAAACACACATTTGTGGAAAATAGTGAAGAGAAAGGATTCATATTCTTTTTTTTTTTTTACACTTAAAGATCTGACAAGTATATAATAAATTTGTTTTCAGCTTCCCTTAGTTTATATTTTGTAGAGACTGAGATTTTTATTTGTTTTTGTCAAAATCGCTTAAGTTCAGTTAGACTGAGTTGAGAGCTTGTATAAGTATACATTATTCAACTTTTGCCACTGATTATTAATTAGTTTTAGCTCAGGACTTTGACTGAACCATTCTAACACAAAAATATGCCTGGTCATAAGCCAAATCATTATGTTTGACTTTCTTCTTCTGACTCCTCCATCAGATCAGCTTTAGAGTTTACAACTATTAGTTATTCTGCTAACAGGATCCAGCTGAGCTCTGGATCTATGCAGCTCCTCCAGAGTTACCCATGGTCTCTTTGCTTTTTCTCTGCATAATCCCTTCCTTTACCTATTATCTCTTGGCAAGGTTTTACAGGCATATCACCCATTCCATTTTTGGATGATGCCGTTCATTCTTCTTTCAAAGAGTTTGAATACGTTTGCAAGACACTGCTTTCCTTTGGCTGGAATAATAACATTGATTGCTGGGACTCTATTTGCATGTCTTCTGGCTAAGTGTGCCGATGAGGGAACCCTGGTTTCAGTTGGATGTATCTGTTTCTCAGCTGACAGCTGTGGCATTTCCCTCAGAATGCCAAAGGCTCCCCCTGTCCATCTGAGGGATGACCCAGTCGAGGGGTTAAAGACGGAGGGAACAAATCGATGCAGCTAAACACTGAGGTCTTGACTGATAAGCTGCAGGATGTCTTTTAGCTTAACTATGAACAAATATACATACGATACAAGAGTCACAAGAGCAACCGAACGCACACACGCTGTGGCTTAATACATCTTATTTTGCTTCATTATTGTCAACATCATTCAAAGTCCATCTCAAACACAAAGTAGACATCCTTGTTGCAGACCCATAAATAAAGCAGTTTGATCATTTGGGTGGATGGCCTTCCTTGAGCTCATTTTTGAAACCGCCCTGCAGGGATGAGAACCACATGTGTGTGTGTTGCTGCTGTGGCATTTACTATATCCCTTTGACAGCCAAGCCAGAATAGGAGTCACAGCTTGTTTGCTGGGTAACAGGCTAACAAATAAGCCTCTCAGGGGCAGTAGAGACATGAAGTAAAGGATTGGCTCTGTGCCTCGCGCCTCCCTATCACTTCACATCATTTTCTTTACCTCCGTTTCTCTTTTCCTGCGTTTCAGTTGGGCTTACTGTGCTGTTCCTGCAGTCGTCTTGTTTTACGACAATACACTTTTTCTTTGGGAAAAAAATAGTTTTTTTTTTTTTTTCTTTACCCCACACAGAGGCAAACATACACCTAATGGCTTGTCTTCTTGTGTTGCCAAGTGAGGCAGCGGCGTACATGCACAAAAACACGACACATATCAACGGCTAATTCAGCAGGTGAAGTGCTGGCTGTCAGACCTTCTTTAGACACGCTGCCTGAACAAACCAGAGAGCTGCTCCTGGAGCTGGAAGGTGTTTTACAGGTCCAAGAAGGAGATGTTATCTTGATGTTCTTTGCTTTCAATTGCTCTTGTAACCTGTCTGTGTAAAATTAAAAAGTAGGACTTAGTGCTGATTTTTGAGTGGAGAAGGTATTTTGAGTGCAGAATTTATGTTTTGATATTGAAAATCCCCCCAAAAATCAGATAATTTAACTCAAAACTAAAGAAGTAGATGCTGCTACTTGAAAAATGAGTAGATGTGTCGTTTTTTTTTCTATCAAGTTCTAGTTTCACTTATCTAGGTAAGAGTTGTTCTAAAATAGAAACTGGCAGACAAAGAAATGAGTTCACTCATTAAAGAGTCACACAGTGATTCTGTTCTGATGTATAGGCTCTGCACCAAACCGCACTGCGCTATCATAGTTCTTTGGCTTCTGTCACTTTTTTTTTTTGCTCTCCTCCATCTCTGCAACTATCCAAACATCCTCAGTGTTTTACGATCACTTTAAAACTCACTTTAACTACTCAACAAAATACACCCAACTTTAAAAAAAAAGAAGAAAGACTTCCTTCACAATATTGACAAAGTACATACTGTTTCTTTCTTGTTTCTTTATCTGTCTGTGTGCCTTTTTTTTTTTTTCTTCCAAATGGGATGTTGGCACAACACTCGGATCTGTCTGCACCAGTAAAGGTGTTTCATAAGATCAGGTTGCAGCTGAACCTAAAATGACTAGCAACAAACCTGCAGACTGACTTTTGTGTGTTGGCCTGAACGCAACACTGCACATCGTAGCTGAGCTAAACTTAGAGTGGATTTGGATATCCAGTCTATAATACTGTCCAAAGTCCAAATTATATAAAAAACAAAACAAATACAATAAAAGAATAGAAACCACAATAAAACAGGCTCCCAACCATCGGGAGGCAATCATACCAATGTCTCCAAAGTACAGATTAGTATTTTACTGCACTATATTTAACGTTAGTCAACAGTAGAATAATTAGTAGGATTGTTAGAATTGTTTAAATGATGAATAAATTTATACATAAGTTTTCTTAAAACAGCCATCAAAGTGCTGCTGCAAGCAGATACAAACAAATGTTGATATGCAGCTACTGTACTCAAAACACTCAGATTTAAGGAAAGTCATTTGAAGATGTAGAAGTTTTGATATACCTTGCCATCAACAGATAGATGCCAATGTGAAGACTGGGGCCAGAAAGCCAAGGAAAACATTCATTCAAATAAAGGAATCTTGAAGGATTTGTCACCATGACCAAAAGTTTTACAGTTTTATTTGATCACTGACATGAAACGTACTCTCCTTTTTTGAGCATTTATTTTCAGTACAATTGTCAAAGCGATCAAGAGACTGCAAACCTTCACAACTGTTTGAAAAGTAAGACGAAGAACACTGACCTTTCCCACTGAAATTTTAATAAGTTTCAGTTATTAAAATACATATATATATATATATATATATATATATATAGCTAAGAGTAATACGTTCAAAATGACTAGATATAAACTAATAAATTAATAACAAGCAATCACATGCGATATATTAATCAATAAATAACTTGTAAATCAGCGCAGAAAAAGTTGAATAAATTAGCTCAGACTTTGGCGTTGGAAAGCCTGATGGCAACAGGCAGACATGGCTTTCTGTGGTGCACTTTGGCAAGATGAGTCTCTGGCTGAAGGTGCTCCTCTATCCTGCCAGCACATCATGGAGTGGATGAGACTCATTGTCCAAAATGGCCTGCATCTTGGACAGGATCCTTCTTTTTGACACCACTGTCAGAGAGTCCAGCTCCACTCCAACAACGTTATAAATTTAGCAATGACTAGTCTTGATACTCTTTATTTTGCAGTCTTAGTATCAGCATTTTTACTCTGTGCTAAGAATGATGGAAACCTAAAATCTAAGGAAACTTATGAATTATTTTCTTCCTTTGCCACTAAGTTATAGACCCTTTTTTGTTCTTATATTTGCAGTATTTTAAACTCATAATGTTCTATTTTCTCAGTTTTTGTTTTGTTGCTATGTTTTAGAGACCTTTTACTCTTAGAAATCAATCAGCTATAGAAAACCGATAATTGTACCCTTTAAGGGTCAACAGCAAATCTATAGAGAGATTGTGACATTTATTGTTTTTATGGGCCGAAAAAAGATTACGTCTCCTCACAGACTTTTCAAAGTTGCAGTTTTTCTAGTCAGGCAAAGTGAACCCAGAAAACATGAATTAATGGAAATGTTTTGCATTAAACAAAAACATGGTTTAAATTTGTCTCAAATGCAAATTGTTTGTAAAAATGTAAAGCCCAATTTTGACCTTGTAGACAACTGTATTGTGAAACTTTAACCTTAGTAACAGCTAAATGTGATTAAAGTCTTATGCCCTTCCTTCTGTCCTGAAGCTACACTTAACATGCCACATGCACAACAAGCATGGTATCTTGTTTCAAAAAAAGCTTACAGTCTGAGATACTTAAATCCCAACCATGATCGTGCTGTAATCATGTGCGTATGTTCCATATTTGTTAGGCGACATGATGACCACATTTGCCTTTTTGTGTTCTTGTCCATTCGCAAAAACCATCAAATGTCCACTGCTTGCCTCTCAGAAAGCATCATAGCACCTTTTGAGGCTGCAAATAAAGGGAAGATGCCGTGGCAAGTGGGGAGAATGATGTGAAAGTGAGTCAAAGCAAGCAGGTGGTGTACACTCATGTCTGCTGCCATCTATCTTCCCAGAGTCAGAGTTCACCCTCTCTGCTGCGGCTCAGAATCCTCCGAGCGTTGCCCTATCTGTTTATACAGAGGCTAATAGGACGGCCGGTCTTCATCCCCGTACGGCACCTCGGTATAATGGAATACTGGGACATAATGCCGCTCCAGTCAAACACTCAACTGAGGCCTTCAAATTGCCTCCAATCCCCTTAACAAATCTGCAGAGAGGCTATGAATAATTTGAGGGCCTGCTCATCTCTTCTGTCTTCTATTCTTCTCGCTTCTCCTCCTCCTCTTCAGATTAAACTTGAATCAGATAACTTGATTTTGCTCTTTTTTTTTTTTTTTTAATTACAAAGTCCCAGACAATTCACCAGACAGATCTAGTTCGGCTTGAAAGGTCTTAAGCAGAAGGAACATTTGGAAGAAGTGGCTGAATACGGGGTAAAAATGCTGACTCTGCTTGAGTGGAACCAAAAGTAGACCTGTTGTCACAATCACAAATTTTGATAAATAGTCTCAGAAGTTATTGTGGTTATGATAACATTGTCATTTTGAGGCCATTTTTCGGAATGTGATGATAATAGTGGAATAATGCAAGAACACATTCTCAAAGATCAGCAAACTTTAAAGTCTAATGAACTTTTAAAACTGAATTTTTAAGACATTTTAAGTGTTCAAAATGAATAAAACAGCAAAAACATCAAATAAAATGAATTATGGCGTCTCTGTAAACAAAGTCTTCCTTAAAAAAAAAAAGTGCTAATTGAGACCAAAGCATCAGACTGAAGACTTTAGTTACCCAGTTTTTGGTAGAAAAGAGAAAAACAATAAATAATGCAAATGGAAATTACTGGGCTTGTTTTAATTTATCATGTGATTTATTCATTTATTGCTTATTGCAATAAGCCTTAGAAAAAACATTCTTTAAGTTCACTTTATTTCTCCTATGATTGCTCACTTTTAATTACCAAGTAATCAAATAATTTTCCAAGCTGCAGATTTCAGAAGTAGAAATGAGATCTAGAGCTTGTTAAATGAGTTTTTGTCTCCCCTCGACCTAAAGAGAGGTGGAACCTTTGTGCAGCACGGAGCCGTTTTCCCAGCAGCGTGTGCTTCAGTTTACCTCGCGGAGCTGTTTGTTTGAGAAATACTTGAGCTGTGTCAGTCGGGGCTTTTAAAACCCTGCTATTAGGAACAGACACACTTGCAATTATTCCGTTAGCGTGGAAGGACTGGCTGATTGCCGATGATTGGCTGGATCACAACCTGATGACAAAGGAACTCGCAGATCCAAACGCAGACATTTAAATAATGTGCTGAAATCAGCCACACCGTGCGGGGGTGTGCGATTGTGTGTTTGTGCGGGCCTCATCATGAACACGTTGATGTGGTTGTGAAGGCAGGAATTTTAAAGTGCCGTTGTGATGGAGGGACAATTTTAGCACCGTCACAAAAGCAGGAGTCAGCGTGCGAGCCCGGGCAATAATAAAGTGATTATAGATTACGTTCTGCAGCGAAAGAGTCGCCTTTTGCTTCTAGTGAGCTGCCTTTTTAAGGTCCAGATCTACCTTGAACCATGTGTTGCTTTCTGTAGGTGTCTCTCCCAGTCTTCTTTGTGGGTTTTTAATACTTTTTTTGTGTGTCTTCAGACGTCACAGGTAGCATATCTCCCATTTCCCAGCAACATGACATTTTACTTACAGCTCTGAGTCCCTGCAGCGGTTATGCAAGCCCAGCTTCCCACACACAAACACATTTATGTACTTCAATTATATATGCATCCTTCCAGAGTGGTGGAGGATGACAGCTCCATTAGCTTGTGCTTTAAATGCATGTATTTACTCAATCTGCAAAGAGCCAATTCAGTACTGCTGAACTGGTTCAGGACTTAATTTTTGTCAACGTTGCCTTTTTTGTCCCAAATAACCAACAAATGAATTTAATTTATAGATGGTTTGGGACAGATGAGTTTGCAAGATTTTAAGAATCACAGGAAAAGCGAAAATGTTGATTCCAAAGTAAAGTGGAGTGATAAGTTTCAAATTCTTAAATATATCTCACTTACTTAAGGCATAGTAACATAGCAACAAGACTTTAGAAAGACAGTTTTTAGTGATTTTAGAGAGAACATGTCTAATCATGGTGTGTCAATGGAGATGTTAAAGTGAGAAAAACAACCAGCTTTTTCTCAGTGAGCAAAGTAGAAAATGGACAGCTTCACAAAAGTGGCATCTGGATTGAGCGATCACGTTTGTTTACTGTCTAAACAGCTCAAAATGGGTAACACAAGAACATGTCTGATCATTGTGATTAGAGTTGTACGTTTCAAATTCTTAAGCATATCTTAAGAATTTGATATGTTTATCAAATATGTTGCAGTGGATTTAAAAAATATGCTTTATCATTTTCGGTAACGGCATAATAATGCAAGAACACAATGTTCAAATGTTCAGTAGATTTTAAAGTTTATTGATCTTTAACACTAGAACTGGAAAACATTTTAAATATCCAAAATAACTAAACAAAACAACAGAAACAGCAGATAAAATTAATTGCAAAGTGTCAACAGTGTAGGCAAAGTTGTCCTGAGAAAAAGGGGCTATAAATGAGAGCAAAGTAAGAGACTGAATACTTTTGTCATCCAATTTTTGTTAGAGAGAAACAATAAATCCTGCAAATTGAAATTATTGAAATCATTTCAAGTTTTCATGAGATTCATTGATTTACCATTAGGTTATTATTCCTTTTTCTTATCATATTTTGATCTGTCAAAATATGATTGACTTTCATTCTTTTTTGTTCCATTTATTGACTTACAGAGCAAAGAGTGCAAAATAACATTAAAACTTATTCCTCTGAGTCCAGTATTAGACCTGCACATATATCAGGCCATCATCTTGTCTTGTTCAATTTGATGAAATTGCATTCATAGCATACCAAATCATTTCAAAAGTAATAACATTTCATACAACTTTACGTTGATGATATGTGAAATCTGAATTTTGCTATGAAAAAAACCTTCCATCAAGCCACTATTTGATCCCAAGTTGGATAAAAAACAACAAGTTTTCCTTGATTTAAACTCCTAAAAAGAATGACTCAACCAGAGCCACTGTAGCTTTGTATGAGTTTAATTTGGCTCTTAGGAGATTCACCACTTTACGAGTTGCTGGGTTAATTGTTTTTACAATAATCAGGCTTTCTGAATTACTAAAGACAATAACATCCCAAGCCCAGTTATTGTTATTCTACATCACATAATATTAATATAACTTAAAAAAAGACAGTAATTGGATTCTTTTTTTTTTTTTTATCAGTAAATTGAAGGTAATTGCTCTTTAGTGGAAGTCAATTTGAATATTGAACCAGACAAACAATACAGGTCCAATTTACCAAGACACTCATGCTAATTCAGCATCGGTTTGTGAAATGAAACCATGTTAGAATATGCTAAAATAATGAGAATATTACAAGGAGGTCTCTGTCTTTCTGTCCTCATTTATGTGATTCTTAATTTGAAAAAGTAAAACCGTGTTACATTTAACAATAGTGGCACCACTTAGGTTTTATATTAAAGGGGCAGTTTTATGTGTTTTCCAGGCACATAATGCCATTGTGTAGCACAATCAAGTCACAAAATGAACTTCAGTGGTTATAAAAAATCCTGTATATATAATGACTCAAAATAAAATTTCCTTTCTGATTTAACATCTTGAAATTGGCTTTCCTGCTCTTTCTGAAACTGCCTTCAGGAAGTCATCACAACATCTCTCCTCTCTTAACCCTTTAGTAACATTTTTAGCTGTAGCTCATAATGAGCACAGCAGATTCACAGTCCTACCAGGTGTTTGCTAATTACTGACGGCTAGTCTGTAGGTGCTAAGGGGGTGGAATTGCAGGTGGGGCCTGCTCTGTGAGGCGGAAGCTCAGAAACTTGGAACTTGCAGCTCCAAGGAGGAGCTTCGTCCTCAAAGGCAGAGCTAGGACCACATAGACGTTTTGCACAGCTAAATAGTTGCCATGGATATTAAAGGATTTCTCAAACATGCATAAAAAAAATAAATAAATCAAAGCAACACTCAATGTATGTTTTTGTCTAGGGAATAACATTATAACATGATGTAAAGCTAAAAAAAAGTCCATTTTACTTAATTTGCACTTTTTGGGTTTATTATATTGTGAACTAATAAAGGAAGACTTTAGGAAAAAAAAGTTCAAAAGGTCTTTCATTCGTGCTCAACTGCAGATTTTATTTCTGGAGATCAGTCTGTGCTCATCTCTCTTTTAACACCAATCGGTGGGGAGGCGGAGGACCTGCTCCACAGTCACAACAATAAGAGTTTGCAAAATGAAGATCTCTGAATGCATCGCTCTGCTCCAACACGCTCCTCTCACTGAATCAGCAGACTCACGGCTAATCAGCCAATCCCGGCTGGATTCTGTCTAAGAGGCCTGATTGGCTGATTAACTAAGCTCATCAAGATGCCACCCGTAGAGGCCACAGGACGCACACAGCAACGAGGAAAAGGACAAACACACAGCGAGCGTTTCGGTGTGAACCCTGCGCTCTGCGTGTAATGCATGCATGAATTGGTTACTTGCTTTGTTTATGTAAAATGTTCTGAGTTCATGTTCACAACTTGTTTGAAGTTTAGAATTCTGGGTTTTAATGGTTGTAAAAAGAAAAAAAGAGGCATTTAGTTTGAGGTTGTAGTAATAACACACAAATCCTAAATCTGAAAAGATTCACTAGTAAATCACCAAAGTTGATTGTTGGGATGCTGAGGTTTTAGCATTTCTGTAACTATGTAGTTACATTTCAGAATCATACCTAATTCTTAGCTGTTTTAGCTGTTTCTGTTGCTTTGGAAACGCTCTAATCAGACTCTGGGCCTGATGGTGATTGAATTCTGAGGTATTTTTGGGCCCAAGTAATAAATTAGAAGCCCTTTGATTAAGTTCTCTGTCTGTGTGAGGATGGAGGTGAGTCACAAGTCTTGTGAAATATTTAGTCCTATTGTCAAGTTTCTCTGAATAACACATTTCAGCAACAAGGCAGTGTAAAGTGTTTTACACCTTAAAAACAAAAAAATAAAATTATGAAACAAGCAATAATCATTATATTTTGTCTAATGCCATCATCAAAATCATCAAGCAAATATACATTGAACCTGTTGATCAATGTTCTAGTTATTATGAATCCAAGAGAACTGTAAACAAGTGAGTCTTTAGCCTTAATTGTTTCGGCAGTTATGCCGTTTTCTGAAAGTTTGTTCCAGATTTGAGGTGTCAAGAAGCTGAATGCTGCTTGTCTGGTTCTGGTTGCAGAACAGAACCAGAAGACCTGAGAGGTCTAGAAGGTTGATACAAGAGCAGATCTTTAAAGGGCAGTATTATGTATTTTCCAGGCACTTAGTGCCATTTTATAGCACAGTTAAGAAGCAATGTTGCCTTCATTTGTTATCAAAATGCTATACATATCAAATATGACTCAAAAGAAATTTGGCTTTTTAAATTAACACTGATAAATTGGACCTGCTCTTTCTGACACTCAGCCTTCAGGAAGTCCTCACAAAGTCGCACCCTTTATCAATTTTTTTTTTCCTCATACAAGCTACTGAGAAGTAGCTTGTCTTATGAGCTCTGCAGATGCCCAGTTCCATCAGGTGTTTGCTAATTGCTGCTGGCTAGTCTGAAGGAGCTGAATGGACTAGTTGCACATGAGGCATTTTGCACAGCTGAATAGATACCACAGGAGATTAAATGATTTCTCTTCATGAGAGCATAAAGGTAGCACTCATGTATGCTTTTGATGAGGGAATAACATTATTACATTATGAAAGTAGATTTTACACAATACTGTCCTTTTAATGCATTTTGTTGCTATGCCATTCAACGATTTATAAACTATCAGAAGTATTTTAAAGTTTGTTCTTTAGTTATAGAATGATGTGGGTCTGTAGTTTCACACATCGTTCCTAACCAATCCCACTGCTGCGCTTTAAACTCGCTTCTGGCGACAGCATGTGCGTTGGAGGCAATCACTCGATGTAAAATGTCTGCCGTTGCCACGTTCATTATGCAGGACCTCCACTGTTCCCCTCACTAATGCAACAACCTTTCCTACTTTCCTTGTTCCCAATCTATTATCACTTCAGATTTTCTTTTTTTCCACGCAGAGCACTGCAACGCACTGAGCCCAGCTCTGCTCTGAGGCAGATCAATGGCGATATTTATTTCATGTCCAATTATTGGGGCAGAGCCACAGAACACGGCGATTAAAGTAATCGTCGTCTCGCAGAGAAGCACACAGAAAACCGCATTAACAGTGCAGTCTGCAGCTCGAAGCTTCAAGCGCAGGCAATATAAGTACAAGTGCAGGGTTATAAGATTCCAATAGCGAAAGCTACAGGCATTACCAGGGGGCGAAGACCTGAGAAAGCTCAGAGAAATCCTGTTGCTCCGAGCACCATATTTTCTCCATTATATGTATTTCTTTTTCCTTTCTTCGCCTGGTTTTCCCTCTGACTGCTCAATGAAGCTAATCTTTAATAGATTTTCATACAAAACATACTACAGGTGACTGTGTAATTAAGCTTCTTTTATTCATTAACACACTGCCCCTTTATAATATTTCTATTTCATTACATAATGGAGCTGTGCTCCTCTTGGGTAGACCAGGAAGCAAAGTGTGGCAGTATCTGTTCTTCTTGTGATGAATGTCTATGTTTTGCATTTTTGTATTGAGTAAAATAAACAGCTGTAATAATCTTTAATGAATTCGGTTCATACCTGTATTATTTCTGATGCGACATTGCTCAAGTATGAAGAAGATTTTCTTTTTCTTATTCAATATGAAACATTTGCCGTCAGTGTTTGAGATTACACAGTTCCTTTCTCTGACTGGCTGTCCTACGTACTAGAAGTTCACTTTTGTCCTCACTGATCTGAAAGTTTTCTGTCATCCATATTAAATTTAAAAGTTCATCAGCAGATTCTGTGAGTCATCAGATGACAGTGCACTTGCCAGCAATTTCATTTATTCTCGACAAACAAACTTTAAAAATGTTGCAGTTTATACTTCTGGAACTCATACAATGGATGTTTTGGTGCATCTACAAGTTTGTTTAGAAAATTTTAATCTAATGTATTTGTCTATAAACACAAAGGAGTTGATGTAAAAAAAAAAAAGTGTACTGAATTTATTTGTGTACATTTTTGGTATAATATTAATTATACCAAAAATCTTTCTAGACAAAGTTGATTCAACATGATTTGTCTTTTGATCAGTCTTTGTTTCTCCTGTGCAAGTTTAACAGTGAATAAATAAAGTAAGTGGAATTTCCATCAGCTAAATGAAGTCAGAGAAAACTGCTTTCTTTTTCTTTTCTTTTCAACCTGCAGTAATTTCTGCATTTTAGTGTGTTTATATTCAGTTTGCAGAATGTGGGTGTGAAATTCTGACTTAATAATAGTAATAATTGGAGGGGGAAAACAAAAACGTAGTTTTATGTGCAGGTTTTGATTGCAATTTTTCTAGATTCTCTACAGTAGCAAAGCTCTCATGTGCTTTACCCTGGGCTTACTCACACTGTCATTTCAACAATTTTATTTGAAGAATAATGACCAAATGGAAAAATAATATCCCATCAAATAACTTGCCTTCTCTTTTCTCTCGCCTTTGTTTCCTACAACAGATTTGTTCCTGACAACTGAAGATGGGAACTTTGAGACTTGGCTAAATAAGGTAACAGATGTCAATTATATTGTTGTCAGTACAGATTCAAAGTTCAGCAGTTTGTTTTAAATGATGTGTGAAGAAACCCAACTTTATTTTTAAAAAGCTCCATCGACTTTCTACTTATCTGCTACTTTAGCATGCACAGGTTTATCTTCAGCTAAGCCACTGCTTATGGAAACTCTTCTATAAAAGTTTTAGCAACGATCCAATAATAACGTTAGTAAATGTAATGCTATGCAAAGCAGACCTTCTGTCTGGGCTGATGAAGATTCATCCCCCTGTGCATGTTAAATGCTCGGAGGAACTTGAATTGATAACACATGACTGGACTTTATGTTCTGCAAAATACACTTACATTTTTCACGTTTAGAAAATCCAAAACATGTTTGCAGATACACCAACATGGTAAGATACAAAATAATACACCTTGAGCTTTGGGTAAGAACAAAACTGTAATAATAAAATTTAACAATCTACTGTGTATTCTTTCCTGTTTGTCACAGTTATTGTTATGCTGTTGGATGCGCTGATATTGGCAACTGAAAAATAATGACATTTATATTTAAAAGTAATCCTTATCAACCTAAAGCCTTTTCTTTACACTGCATAAAAACTCTCTCGACACTTTTATCCAAATATATTTGATTTTGGATATATTTAGAATCATAATACAATAGAATGAGAGTTTAGCATAACATTTCTAAAACTGGTGTTTTCTGTAATCTTATTTTTTTTTGCATAATCCTTATACCCTGTATAATCCAGCGTCTGATCTAAGCACATTTTATACGTTTTTATTCTCAAATAACAATGAGCGTTTAGTCTGAAGTGTACATTTAACTTATTCTTAAATTATCTTATACACTTGAAAGCAAATAATACAAACATTAATAAGTTCATTAGACGTATTGTGGGACTTCCTGAATTTCCTGGATATCCTGGCACTGCCACCCAACTACTTGATATTCTCGGAGAGCAGGAAGGGGAGACCGCGGCTCTTGGTTTTTGTCAGAGGGGCCTGTTTGAAATGCAGCAGGTTGATTCAGAAGCTCGACAGTACTTTATCTTATCACAGAGAGAGGGAATATGAAAAAGAAAAGAGAGGAAAGAAGGGCATCGAAGCAGAAACGGAGCGAGAATTTCTGCAAAGTTAGAATGTTTGGGAGGAGGAAAGAAAATCAAGCAAGAGCAAAACAAAACAAACTTACTGCTCTGCTCTAAGACCAGAAGTGTGATGGATGGACTGAACAGTTTTAGAGCAGTTTAAGTTAAAAAAAAAAACAAAAACAAAAAAACATGAAAGAAGTGGAGTTTTCACTCACTTTCTAAGATAACGAGAAGAAAAGTAATACAAAGATCTGAAATTATATTCCATTTAATAATAAAGAGGTAAGCTCACAAATATGCTTATAAAAATATCTGTACTCCAGCTTTTAGTTTATGTATTGATTTTCAGTCAGTTTAATAGATGAACTCTCATGTTACCCCAAACCTGTTGAGCTTTGGGTTTGAGAATACAGGAAATGTCTTCTGGAGTTGGGGGGCTTGGGTGATGGGGGGCAGGTTAATGAATGTAAGAGGGGTGGAAATAGACCAGACGAACGTAAGTCCAGGGACCTGTAGACCAGGGAACGAAAATAAGAAAATAAGAACGAGCAATACGGCACCTTCGTTCGCCACACTAAGAAACTCATTGACCAGCCATGTTGAGACCGGGATGATATGAAATGTATTGCTAAACTTACACTGTAACCATCAGCAATTCAGCCGCCTGCCATGTTCAGTCTGCTCACCTGTATAAATACTTCTGCAACATTCGCTCTTCCCGCCGTTCGCTTTGAACAAGCAGTTCCCGGAGGAGAAAGGCTGCCGTACTCCAGGCATCGCGCCAATCATTTTAACAATGCTTATTGGTCCCCCAAAAACTATGAAGACCCGGACATTATCATCAATCAATAAAATCCCCACAGGCCGAACTTGAAAATTGGATGTTATGCTGCTAACATTTGCATTTGTCAACAGCTCAGAGGCAGAAGTCAGAGCTCAAATAATGTCCCGTCCGGAACACGGTGCACTAAATAATAAAACATGAATTAACGAAGCTTCAAGGCTAGTAAATTTTTCTCGAGGCATTTTAATAATCGAGGTACTCGAATCATTCGAGGAATGGTTTCAGCCCTAGTGTGTATGTAAATATTAATCTTAGATGCTAAATTTTATCAGAAAAGTTTTAAAAATGTAATGTTGCAAAATAACTGATATCCTAGCATATTAGTGCATTTAAGTTATTAATAAAATACAGAGTTTACATATGTTACTTAAACCCTGGATGTGTCATAATAAATGTTCTTTATAAAGACACCCAAGCATTCACCTTTTATTTATTTTTGCTTGGCACAGTTTTCCTGCGGCTTATCTACATTAATATGGGCTCCTTAGGTCTTACTAGAAGCACTTTGAGCTCTTTAGACATTTCAAATGCTGCATGTAATATTTAAGAATGTAAAGAAAATCTGGAAAGATCCGTCTAGAATCGTGTAAGTTGACCGAGCAGCTTTCATTCACTGGAGACCCTAAATTCTGTTCTCATATCCGGGTTTGAGCCAATCTGAATTTTTTTGGACAGATGACATTTTCACATAATAAATGTCAGTGTGATAGCAAATCCAAATGAGACTACTTTCCACATTAGCTCTGTCCAGGTCAGTAAATAAGCTTAATTAAATAGCACATATCTGATTTCATTTGAGTTTATTTTATTTAGTTGAATGGTTGTTCTTAATAGACCAATAGTTAAGCTAAAGTAGCAGTTTATTAGTCAGTCTGGGCAAAATGTTTTTCCATTTGTGTTTATTCTGTATCAAAGAAACTATCTGAATCTTTTCTCATTTATGTAAAAGGTTCAGTTCCTTTGTCCATCTACTCCAGTGTGCCAAAGGATAACTTACTCTGCAAAATGAAGCCTTTAAAATCAAAGGACGAAGCGTAGGTTTGGGTGCTAGAAAAAGTAAGGGTACAGATTGATTTACAGATGAATGGAGCCTCTTCTTTATCCAAATAAACCCTCTTCACTTTATGAATGACTGCCATCTTATTCTCATCTTCTTCCCATTAAAAAAGCCAAATTGCTTCCTTTCATGCAAGCTTTTTCTGTGCTGTGTTGTGTTGCTTTTCTCTAATGACCTTCATCCTCAATGCACCAATTTATCACACACACCAACAAGTCCTAATATCAAAACACTAAAACCTGTTCTGGTTGCATACTCCTACGCTTGGGAAAATATAGTCAAACACGGAAGACCAGGCCATTTTCCAGCAAGCCATCAGCATTAGACCGCTGTTAATCCCTTCATGTTGTTCAGCTGTATCTATCGGTCACAGGCCAGTACACTCTCACTTGTTTGTTTTTTTTTCTTCCACCACTTTTTTTTTAATTAATCGCCTCAGTTTTTCTACCGCCTTAGTCTTATTCCATCACTGCCCATTCCACTGTTTTCTTGTGATTACACAAGAGAGGGAAGTCATAGCAGTGGAAATAAAGTAGGAGATATACAGAGAGACGCATCAGCCAGCGAGTTACCAAGCGGTGCAAAAGGTCAGGTCTGTGACATGATAGATTCAATTGGTGACACCGGAGCAAACTGCGCTTTGCTGCACAAACATGTCAGTGTTCTGATTTTCAATTTTGTAATTTCACCATTTCACCAAGGGGGGAAAAAAGTGCGGAAACACATAAAATATTCATTTTAAACGCAGAGTAGCGGAAGCAAGTTGCAGGAAATGTTTTGGTTTACATTTCCAGAGGAAAAAAAAGCCCAAACAGTCTTTCATTGTTTTCTATTTCCTTGCCAGTGGTTAGTTTGAATTTAATTCCTTGTGACAGTAAATAAACCAAGCTGTGCAGCTAGAGTATTCTTTAGTTGTTATCACATCAAAGAAAATAGCAAGGCAGCTTCTATATTATCCATCGCTATATTTGAGCCGCCTTGGCATCGTTATTTCGATCTTAGAAGCAACAGTAAAGGATTTGTTTCACTGCGCTTACATGAATACAGACAGCCCATCAAGAGTTACCCTAATCCACTGATAATGACATTCTTATCATATCACCTATTAGCAAATACAGTGGTTTTACCGACACTTATCTAAAAGCAGAATATATTTTCTCTTTGTTTTCAGATATGAGCTATGTGTGTTCCTCTCTGAATGAAAGAGAAATGTATTTGGGGTAATTTGAACATACGGCATCAGCAATTCTGGAGCGTGTAATCCCTTAATCTTCACACATCAGTTGGCCGTCCTCAAACACACTCACTTTTTTAATCATGTTCCACTGCAATTAAGGAACCAGCAGCAGTCAATCACCCAGATGTCATCCCTCATACTCAAGTTGACACCATAAGTCCATGAGTGACCACAAACCCTGATCTACTTTCTGCAGAATAGATTGTTTCTATGAAGAGTTATTTATAGTAGTTGCATGTTGTGCCCACTTCTTGATATGGAAAGTTATATGAAACCTTTGCGAGTTAGGTCTGAGTGAATGGGAACCTATGCATTCTCTATTCAAATGTTACTGCAATGGACCAATAATGACGTCTCTGGCTTCAAATGCAATATGTGGCCCATTAGGATTATCCTTCCTTGACGACGCTATAAGCGATGAGCAGCCATGCAAAAAACCCATCCAGATGTCAAAACATAGAAATACTAACCGACTCAAAAGAGGCAACATAAATCTAACGGGACCTTTACTTTGGCAACACTAGTCATCAGTCTCCTAATCTTAATGTCTCAGTAGGGAGTTAGCACGATGAGTCGTTTCTATAATGGATGGTTGAAATACTTTGCACCACACTTTTTAAATATGCTCAACAGCGCTCACATTTCAATACTACACTAAAGATAAAAAGGCTTATAAAATTATTTAGATGGCATTGTTGATGCATGTCACAGCACCAGTTTTTCATCAGATGAACATTGGCTGAGTTGTCAACATTGTATTTGGTCAGATGAATAGAATGTAACAATAAATAATAACATTATCAACACTTAAATGTCACTCGTGTTTTTTTCTCACCTCATTTGAACAGATTTTTTTTTACCAAAACTAACATTAAAAACTATCAAAAATGTAAGACTATTTGGATTTTCTTTGCAGTGGTAGTGAATAGTACACACAGATACATTTCTTATCATTAAATTGTACAGTCCCTTCAATCTTTCAGTTGGTGCTGGAAATCTTTGGGAGATGATTCAATTGGCCCTTTGTGTTCCCAATTAGTTTCTCTCCCAAAGCTTAAGTAAAGTGAAAAAATATACATGTCATAAGTCATTCTTTCTGCTGCTCTTTATCCTTTTATAGTTTCCTGATTTATGGCACACCGTGCGGAGATATTGCATTTTTATAACTATATTTTGGCAAAAACAAATTAAGTCAAGTTTCAGTTATTTCTATGAATCTTGGAGGGGGGAGGGAGAAAAGGCTTTTGTGGTTTATAATTCATTGGCATTTTGGAATAACTACTTCATACACACTGAACATCCAAAAATTATATTTTATGGCGTTCATTTCAGTTTATGATCAAATTCATCAAATTGAGTTTCCATCTGATAGACTGTTTGTTTGTTCATGTTTGTTCCAAGACTTCCCTCTAAATTGCCTTTGTTGGCAATTTAATCCTTGTGGCATTGTGGAATTTCTCTTAGCATAAAAAAATCAATACTATGGAGGGCGCTTTGCATTATAATGTTGGTCTTCCTCTCCTTTATTGCCAGGATCTGTCCAGTGTTGTTAAACAGACGGGCTTTGTCTTTTCATCACGTGAAATACAACTTTTGAATTTTATTAACTGTAGTCCATATACTTTATACATATGAATTGCTTATTATAAGTTACAGACTTTCATAGTCTTATTTTGATGGCCAGAGCAACTTACGACTTTTGCTAGGGAGAGAAAAAGAGGAGCAGCATATTTCTTAAAGAGGAAATGCTGAATTGCTTTTTTTTACAGTTAGACAATAAAGTCAAACTGGGGTTCGTTGCATTTTATTGGTTCATTTTGTACAATGCATTGCATCAAGTAAAACACAGACACACACACGCACACACACACACACACACACACATCTTCAGCCTGGACATTCCATCCCTATGCAGTTCATCTCGATTCTCATCTCCCTTCAGCACTCCTGAATTTCAACCGGGCCAATCAGCACACAAAAGGATGACTTTTGAACGGTTATGTTAGATTTTCTTTTGTCTGCCAATGGTCGTAGTTTGGCAGATGTTCAAAGAAAGTAAACAAAGCCGTTCAATCCATGTTGGCCTTGCTTCCAAATATTGAACAATTAAAATTGGAGCAAGAGAAATGTTTAAGACATTTAATTGCATTTCAAGCTTACAGCTCTCATTAACTGCTCAGTAATTCTCTTTTCACACTGTGGGATGGTTGTCTATAGCAGTGTTTCCCAACTCTGGTCCTCAAGGCATGTTTTAGATATTTTCTTGCTTCAATCCAGCTGATTTCATTTGATGACTGATTAACAGGCGTTTGTTGAACTGCTATCAGTTGATCAGGCACATTAAAGCAGGGAAACCTCTAAAACATGTAGGACGGTGTGTCTTGAAGACCAGGGTTGGGAAACACTGGTCTACAGTGCACGCAATTTCCGGTAAACATAGCTTTGCTTCCTTCGTGCTCTGTTTGACACATTACATCTGTAACGATTAGACGCTAGCAATTGGTTAAAAACACACCCAGTCATTTAAATCTTTAACATAGTCTACACCTCCAGCAAGCACCTGTTTTTTACCTGGTTAATCTTACTATCTTTAGCTCTTTCATAATGTATATGCAGGTCTCTTCATTGTCTCCATTCCTCCTCCTGCCTTTGTTTCTGTTTTTGGTGGATTCATCCATGAATCACCTAATGTTAGTATCAGCAGGGCATATATCCCTCAGTGCTTGTTTGTGCATAAACACATTGCTTTCCCTGATTATCTTGTGTCTAGCTTATCCTTTCTTCCAGATATAGCTCACAAAATTATGTTGTGAGAAAATTCAAACTTTTTTTGTCACTTGTATCTTTCATAGATTCATTCCACATTGAGTGGACTATTTCTGTGGTTCTGCTAAGGTGTAATGGAAGCCCAGGTTGCTTTAATAGCAGCCTTTATGTGTGTCTATCTGCACTTTTGGGTCTGGTGTCTTTTATCTTCCTCTTGACAATACCTTATTCGTCTTTTAGAATTCTCTTTTTTGAGACTCTGAATTTTGAGTTTTCGTTTTCTGCAAGCACAAATCACAAAAACCGCATAAAATAAAGGCTTGAAATAGTTCACTTTATATATATAAGAAATCTGTGCAATACCAGAGTTTCACTTTTCTGAAATGAGTAACAAAAATATTAAAGTTGTTCCAGTTTGTTTTAGACGTGCCTGTACACTTAAAGCACACTTTTTATTATTTCTGGAACTCTCATTTGTAAAAAATCATTTTTGCCTAAAGCCAACACAGTGTAGAGATCTTCAAGACCCCGCAGACGGTAAAAACCTCGCAGGGTCCAATTGACCCAATATCTTAAGTCTGTGGGAGGGTTAAATGTCGTGTGATTCTGACTTAAACTGTTCACAAAATTTGGAACAATTACGGAGCCCCCTATGGGACATGGGGATTTTTTTTTTCTTTTGCGTCCCCTCGCAAAACTTTTGAGTCCCCTCACAGAACAAAAGGTTTTGCGAGGTAACGCAAAAGAAAAAAAAAATCCCCATGTCACCTTGGAGGCTCCGTAGAATAATACCAAAACAATTACTGAAGAAAAAAAACATCTTTTTTTTGTGTTGCGTATTTATTTTACAGCAGATACAAAAATTAAAGGCACACAGTAAATGAAATGCATTGTGCACATTTAGTTCTCTTATTTTGAATAAAATCATCGGAAGCTGTAAACTCACTCCTGGAAGTTTTTCTCTTTTCTCTTAAATGATTTGGATCATTTAATTTTTGCACAGTGTGGGATCTGCTTTTACTCCTTAAGATCTTTTTTATGCATTTCTTTCAAGTACAATATTAAACTTTGATGTTTTAATTGTTATGTGCAAAACAAAAAGAAGTAATGTTACATTTGGAGACAAATGGGGAAAAAAAGGCAGAGAACGCTGTTGTATCTGTAGCGTTTCAGCACCTGCTAGCAGATTTATGGATATGTGCCAGCTCTGCCTATTCCTAATGTTAATGCACAATTGTCATACTTATCCTTTTTTCCCCTAAATGGTCCATTAAAATGTCCCATAAGCCATTTTGAAGAAAAAAAAAATTACTGCTTCTGTGTGGTAATCATGATGCCTCTTCTCTGTATGGCCCTATTTATCTACTGGGTCTGTGACTGTAAAACACAATTCAAGTGATATCTGATTTATTTATGGGCGTTAAACAATCGAGAGTACAGTTGAGCATTTGAAAAATGTATAAGTATTTATGAAGATGCATAATTTGTTCTCTCTTCTTTCCCTGGTTTCATCTGTGCTGTTCTCCCAGGACGGTGCCTTCACCAAGGGGGAAGTCGTCTCAAGTCCAGCAAAAATCACCGGGCAGTCCTCCTTTGTCGACTTTGGTGAGAATAAAAAAAAATAGCTTTTTTCCTCTCCATGAGTTGGTTTAAACATGAGAACCTTAATTATGATAATCTTGTGGTTACTAATAATTTTTTATTTAAAAATATTTTTCTGTATTCGTAGGCAAATCTACTTTTTAATTATTAGTGTAGCAGCACTATAGACGGCAGGTAGGAAAAATTTATGTCGAAATTGGCAGGTTTGAAAATATTAAAAAAGGGATAGTTGTTTTTCTAAAATATTAAAACCCAAAGTTAGCATGTGATCGGGGTCGTCTCTTTTTTTCTTTCCTCCCTCCATGCCCATCCGACAGTATATCTATGAGCATTGTTATCTGAGTACCAACAATAACAAGTGGAGCATTATGATATTCATTTTTAAAGGACACATTTATGAATCACTATACTAAGCTACTAATGTCATACTAAGTGAGTGTAACTGTTTTTGCAATGATGTTTTTTTTTTTTTCTTTATGATGTGGCTAATGGGGGATCCAAATAAACAAACAAATGCTCTGCTTTATATACATAAAAAATGTATTTAGAATTTGCCTTGGGTTTATTTATTAATAGGAACAGACACCGAGACGAGAGGAAAATTAAAAGAAAGAAAGAAAAGATGTAGGGAAGAATGTTGACAGGCAGAGAGTGAGAGAGAAATAGAAGTGAGAACAAGAGGGAGACGGAGAATGCATGAAGACAACGGCAGGAATCTGAGAACAAAAACAGATCAAAACCGAAAAGCGACAGTAGCAAATAACAAATATGTATGAAAGAACAACAATGTCACTGAACAGCATATGATGCTTGCAATATAAGATGTGTCCAGTGGCAACTGCAGCCCAAGTCGGTGTGTGTCTGTGAACACCAGAGTCCATACCTGATTCAGCTCCAAAGCAAAGCTTCACAGTTAAAAAAGAAACTTTTTATTTGAAACTCTCAAATACAAAATATGCCTTCATTTTGTTTGTGAAAACATAAAAAATGTCATTGGACGACTTGTTCTGGCATTAGAACACCTTAGTATGACATTGTTTCAATTTAATTGACAACACATGCTGTGTCATGGCTCTTCACAAAGAAAACATGAATGCAGCTTGATTGTGTATCATCTAATGCTTTGATTGAAATATGTTTTTACATCTCTGTAAAACATTAAAACGGCTGCATTGTTGTGGTTTGAGGGATGGATAGCAGTAGTAGTCATGATGTAAAGCAGCCACTTGCATCATGTCTCTAAATTCTCTGCTTGTGGGGTTTACAAGAACACATTACAATCCAAACGATTAAAGAGGTGCATCCTGGGAAAATATATTTGCTTTTGTCAAAGAAAAAAATGTGTCTGGATGTGGTCAAGTTGTGTAATTTTAGAAGGAAATCTTAGTTATGTGGAACAAAACAAAATAAGTAAATATGTGTCCCTGGTCAGGTTGCCTTGGGGTCACAAATGTGTTTGCAACCTCTGTGTGACAGATCCATTTTTTCTCTATTCTTCTAGGCTTTTTAAGCTTCTGCATTTGAAGCCGCCGAGCTTCAAAGGATCCTAAATAAGACCTTATAGTCTCCCTAGCTTTGACAGTTTCACTGCAGCCCTCTCATCACATAACATCCATTCTTCACACACACACAAAAACCACACACACTCACCCTTTACCCAGGAGGCTTATCTCACACACAGAGTTACAGGCACAGAGTCCCACACAAGACAAGCTCACAATCCCATATGGAGCAAGATTTTCGTGAGGATCTTATCCCTTTAAACAATCTTGGCCAGTGAGATTCATTGTTAGGCTCAGCTTTACGTTTCTCCTCAGCAAATCTCCACTGGTTCACTAATCTCCCTAAAGTGGCCCTCTGTCGTCCATCAGAGCGACCACACTGAGGACAGGAGAACAACGCTGGCTACTTAAGCTCATCTCTAATGTGAAAAACTATTAAAGACAAGTAAAACAATAAAGTTAGGGAGACCAAAGCAATATTAGGCAGGTGGTCGTAATGTTTTGCCTTTTTAGTTTTAAACCTTCTTTCAGTTCAGATTTGTTTCAACTGGTTGGGATTTTTTAAGATTTTGCTAATTGAAAATGTTTCCTTCTTTTTGGGGGTCAGTGGGTCAGCGTTAAAATCGGTTTAATCATTTTTGGTTTTGTTTTCCCCACAGTAACAAAAACGATTTCCCCATAATCAGCATACATCCAGCTGATTCTGCAGGATTGCTACTGTCTGAGATGGTGTCAGACCTTGTTTGCATTAATTCAGTCGTAACAGCAGGGGTCACCGAAATATCCGCGGGCCAAATATCCCAGCATATCAACTCATGTACGGCCTGGGTTTTTTCGGATTATAAATCTGCTGTTTCATGCTGACTGAGCATTTCTAGTTCTTATGTCTGGAAAAAAACAGCAACGTCAGCAGAGACAGAACCTTTTTTTTTTTAAGCTTGTAACTGTGGAAATACTGTGCAATACAGCTGAATAAATAGGTAATGTATCATCTGTGCTACTCTGACAATTAGTTGCTAAATATGTGGTAAACCCTCTTAAATATTCTAATAAACTTAATTAGTTTATTGATATTTCACTCCTCTATCTGTCTGCGCTGTTTGTTTAAAGGGCTGTCAATGGTTGAACGCTGTTTATTCAATATTAATTTAGTTCTTTGTGCTGCACATAAGCACACAGCCAAACACACAGTAACAGTTTTACGCCAATAAACACATCTCTGCTGCCAAGATTAATTTTTTAATCTGACTGCAGCTCGGGGTGCCCATCAAATATTTAGTGAACAAACTTGCCCTTCCCAAATTGCTGATGATCTATGAGCCTGAGGGGAAATGTCCTTTATGCTGTGTCTGAATATGTGCATGTTCATATTCTCTCTGGAATATTTTCAGTATTTTTGTTGTTTTTATTGGATTCCCCCCCTCCTCCCCTTTATTTTTAGTTTCACTAAAGTTTTTCTTTTCTTTTTTTTTTCTATTTTCTTTCCATTCTTCCTTCAGATGTTTTTGTCAACAGCTGAGGGTCAGATTTTGTTTCTTTGTTTTGCTTTCTTCTTTCAATCCATATCCTGCATGTGATGTAATCATAAAACAAACCATTTTTAAACTTATAAAATGAATTTCCTGCAGTCACTTTTTTACAATTATTTTGAGTTATATCTAATATCAATAAATCAGATCTGTGAAAATAACAGAATGAGTGCTTGTGGATTAATTTAGATAACTTCAGATAAACAGCAGCAAATAATTAAATACATTTAACTCACAGAGATTTATAGCTACATTATTTTGTCAAAATATGTCAGATTTTGTGTTTTCTAACAGAGCGGCATCAATTAAAACTTTTATGTTAATTTCAAATCTCCATTTATAGAAGAAAAAAAAAATTATGACCATCCAATGCAATTACTTTCTGATGTCTTTAATCAATTTAAATGAATTTTATTGTTTGTTTTTCAGAGCTATCAGTTTTAATTTCATAGCTTTTAACTTTAAATTAGAGCCTGGCTGCTCCAGGACCTAATTTATTAGGTTTTCTCGCCTCTGAGGGCTTTGAAATCTTAAAGCCTCATTATTTTACCTTGAATTTTGATTTAAGTCAAGCATGCCAAACCCAACAATATTAATTTTCTTTTGCCATCTTTTGATAAAGTGTATTTTACTTTCTTTTTTAATCACTTGACCATAGTTCTGTATTTCTTTTGCTAAAATAGTCATTAGTCAACCTTCACTATCAGCATTTGGGCCTTTTTCTGCTGTGAGTACCAGTTCATACTCCTAGCAGAGGCCACTAGTAGCGGTAAATGTTACTGCTCTCATCAGAACTTTTTAAAACAAATGCAAAAGCACAGTTTTGCATTTTACATTTTAAATGTAAACTTTCTAAAAAGCATTCATCATTTTCACATTCGTAATAGTTACAAGCTCAAAAGGCAAAAATGACTCTGTTGTGTTTTATTTGGCCTTCTTTTATCTACTTGAAGTTTTGCTCTCTCTCGCTCTCATGCAGCTTGAACCACTTGTTATGATGAAAACAATTGATCCCTTTTTAATATCTCCTCTGACTTCATTTTAGAACTTGCGACTGAACAAAATCTAGTCTGAATCTTTTTCACTAAAATTTTCCACATCAAAACATGTCTGTTGATCAGAAAAAGTTTGGACCTTTAAGTTTCCAAGCACCTTTTACACAAACCAGAGCCAATCAAAAAAAGAAAAAGAGGAAAAAAATCTGTTGATTCCAATCACCACCTGATTTCTGGGTGCATCTCTAGTTTCTTATGTAATAAATCAGGCTGATTGGAAGAATCCTAAAAGACAGTGTGCTCACCTCAACGAAAAATTATTTTAGTTTGAGCTCGATTGTTTAGCATTATTCAATATTCAACGTAGGCTGGATTCTAAAAGAATCAAGTGTGGTCACAAAGGCAAGGGAATCCTCCATCTTGTTTTGTAAGGCGTTGTGTCCCCTGTCTCTTCGTATGTTTTCTATTATGTATGTGGCCACTAGCAAACAGAATGAATATGTTTCCCTCCCGCTCTCAGTTTGTCAGCTTTTCTGGCAAACATTGAATTCTATTAGAATGCATTTCTCTTTGAGTGCAGGGTGGGACGATTGTTATCTTCGTCATTATCTTGAAAAAATTGACCATAAATGATAGAAGATGTAATGGACAAAAACAGAAGAGACAGAATAAGGAAAATCTTACACAGTGCAGACGGGAGCAAATCGAAGCACCAAGGTGGAGGTAGCACGGATAGAGACTAGGAAGTAGAGACGATGTGAGGCAGAGCAGAGAGCAGCGCTGGATCCCTGTGTGATCTGGAGTGGGAATTATTTCCATCACACATCTCATTGTCAATTCTCACTCTCTGCTTTTACCTGCTCTTTTCTCCCTGTGTTCAGCGCTATATTTTTCTCAACACATAAAGGACTGTATACGCCAGCCTGGCTGTCCTTCAGTAGAACTTCTGTTTTCCACCTGTACTGCAGTTTTGGCTTCATCTAGGAACTCTGCTGAAAAGCTTAAGTTCTGCGCTGCAGCAGAGGTACAGATGTTAAAATATTTAAGTCTGAGTAGTGTATTTGAGCTTCTCAGAAGGTTGGGCAATTATATCAGATTTTAAGGTGATATTTGTTTTGATTAAAAACAGCTATGTTCTTTCAAGGTCCTCTGTAGCTTTAAAGCCTTGAGAGTGGAGGAAAAGCATTTTCAAATACAAAACATATTCAAAATGTTGGTTTTCTTAGTTTATTATCTTTGTTTAAACACCGTCTGTCCATCCATCCAGCCATCCACCCATCCATGTTTGCTCATTGTCTGTCTGTCCGTCCATCCATTGTTTTTCATCATCCAACACTTCAATTAACATCAATCCATCACGCACAGATTCATCTACTCATCTATCCATTTTCTCATCTGTCTATCCTTCTGTCCATCTTTCCATCCATCCCTTTCAGTTCTGGGGGTTTCTGAGCTACAATATTGCTATTTACCACTGTGATAGGGGTTTGTCGTTTTGAACCCCGCTCCATCTGGAGAAAGTGGTTGTTCTCATCCAGTTAAACTGTTTCTAATATGTTTTCAGTAGATTGTCAGTGTCCTCTAATTTGACAAAGAAAAACAATACATTTTATTTGATCTCCAAACATTTTCACAAAACACTTTAAGCTAACAATGTGATGTTAGACAAGTATGAGACTATCTGTCATACGGAAATTGAACTTTTAATCATAATCCACCTTTCATGAATTAGATCTTTTTCTGTATTTATGCAGAAAGCATTGATTCATCTTCAGCCATGCATTTACCTTTAGAACGGTCATGGAAAGCAATAGGAAACCTGTCCACTGTCTGGTGTTTATGAGCGAACGGTTCTGTATTAACTCGATTCCCATAATAAATGCACAGCATATGCCAGACAAAACACAACCATCTGCCTGATCACTCAAGTAATTGCTTTTTTCAAAGTGACAGCGGCTGATGCATAATTCATCATTAGGTAAAACGCAGTGAAGTTTCACAACCGGATGTGTCACCAGACATCAATGCAGGTGGAATAGAGAGACCAGCAAAGGGGAAAATTTTTATTTTTCACAAACGGCAAAATCCCAGCATGTTTAAAAGTGTTTTTTTCAAAATCGGAAAGGCTGTCATCATGCCCTCTGTGTGTGTGTATTTGCGTGTGTGCGTGGGTGATGAAGTGTGTGCTTGCAGGCAGGTAAGTCAGCATGTGTGCAGCCTAGTTGTCTCTCCTCTGCCCTCGGGCGTTCTTTTTCCACTCATCTTATTATATCGTGTAACATTCACCTCCCTCCCTCTGTTCTGTCAGCCTCATTCTCCTCTCAACCACTTTGCACTTTTTTTTCTATTCCTGCATTTTTTTATATATAATTTTACTGGCTGTCCTGTCCTGTCTTGTTAACCAGCCTACGCTGCTTTTCTACGCTGTTCTTCTTCTTTTTTTCTCTATTGGCTCCATCACTTTCCTTCACTCCCAGTCTTAGAGAAAGGCCTGTACCTTTTTCAAACAGATGTAGTGCAATGCTGCTTGTCTTGTTGAGATCAAAGTGGCTTTTACTTTGTGCCACGTGTGTGTATTTGTGCCAAAGATGTCTCTCTCTAGACTTCCTAATGAAGGAAAGAGGACCCAGTAGGAATAATAAAAACCTAATCAAGCTCCATTTTGTCAAAGATTTTACATTAGCCCTAATGCAAAAGTTTTTGTGGTTTGCAATTGCTGAATTTAGATCATCATTTGCACATTTTAACATGCAGTTTGTAGCAAATATCAAAATTCCTCCATCAGCAAAGTGTTCCTTAGTGAAAGAAAAATCTTCTTTCCTAATGGCATTCACTACAGTTAAGTGGTAACCTTAAATATGAATAACCGACTGGACCATCTTCCCAATTTGCACTTAAATGTGTTTTCCATTGAGCCTCTGCCTGTGTTAACGAGACACTTTCCATGATCTTAAGGATTCAGTTTGGTTTTGCGTTAAAGATTTTGTGTTTTGTAGTTGTACTTTAATTATCTGACATCTTTGTTTATCTCTTGGTTTCCTTTTTGTTTCTACTATTACATTGTTGATTAAGGGATTCTTTGGTCTTCTTCACCGATCGCTGTTACCATTGTCGGTTTTATTTTGCCTGTTCATTCTTCCCAATCCGTGCCCCATTTTCTTCTCTGGGTGTATTATTTTGACATTTATATCAAATGATACATAATATTGTTTCAGTTCCATATTAGAATCTGTGGAGGAAGATGAAGATAAGAGAGAAGTGAGACAAAACTGGTCAGTGACTACAGAAGGGGTTTGATTACTATCCCAATTTTTCAAGTAAGATTTGAATAGATCATTTTATGAACATACCAGTTTCAGCAGTAAACCCCTTGGTTGATTGGAATGATCAATTCATCTCATGATAAAATAAAATGAGTCCTGTAATTTCCATTCTGATGGAAAATATTGTTTGAAGGACAGTTTTGTTTACAGGGACTTCTTAATGCATTTTCATTCATTGTTCCGGTTCCATGTGTTTTTTATTTCTGTTTTATTGATTGTTTTTGGTTGTTATGTTTTATTTTGTAATTTTAAAATGTCTCCCAATTTCAGTTTGGAGTGTTTGTACAAAATTCTAGTTTATTAGTCTTTGAGAGGGTAAACTTGCAATTTTATGCCATTATCAATATATAACTTGAAAATGGTATCAAAACAACAATACTATTGATTATTGCAATGATTTCTGGGGCAATTTATTGTGCAACAAAGTTTGTTTTTGTGACCCATTGCAGGGTCCTGTCCTTTCCGTATTTTACGACAAGCATCAGTTAAGAGGGACTTCTCAAAGTATGTTTGTGTGAACATGTGTGATCATTGGCAGACATCAGGATAATTTGCATAGAGTGTAATATGAATGCCACCAGGTCACAAGGCTTAATCGTACAGTCTACAGTCTCTCATCTTTTTATCCACTTTGCCTTCTTGTTACCATTTTCTCCAGTCCAGCGCCATTCTGCAGCTTCAGTGCACGGCTCCCTCAACCTGTCTCCAACATGCCACACATCAAGTGACAGGGTAGGAGGGGATAATGCGAGACGGGAACACAGGCTCAAAGATGAGAGAAGTTGAAAGAAAGATAGAAGGAAAGGTAAAAAGGCGAGCATTAGGAGAAGAGGCGACTGGACTGAGGAGGTGAAGGTGGTCGAGTAAAGAGGAATATTACAGAGTCAGATGAATAGACCAGATGGAAGATGCAGGAAAGGGCAAGCAGGACCGGGGAGTGAGTGTGCTGAAGAACTGAATAATCAAAGAAATTTCCTCAGCAGGGCTGACTCTCTCCTAAACCTTTTGCTTTTCTCAACCTTGGTGTTTCGGCGCTGAAACTTTCCAGTGGAGCATGCCTCAATGCACACATGCTCTTATTTGAATTTGTTTGCCTTGTTTCAACATTAATGCAACTAATTAGAAAGCATCGCTCACATCTGAATAATTTTCTGCTGGTGGAGGATGTGGGAGTGTGTTTTGTCCCACCATATGTTACAGTACAGGTGCCGGTAGATATTAGCAGCAATCCTGCATCCCGTTCGGATGTGTCCTTCCATCCATGTTGGTTTTTCTTTTTAATCCTATGCTTACCCTAAACTTAGAATGCAACAGAGTCCAAACTAGACATTTTGCATGTTTTATACCATGAAGAGAAGTCTTTTAAATTCCCAGAATGTTGACTTGTTAGCTTTTTCAGCATCTAATTATCTATCTCTTTTTCTCCCACTCTGCCTCTCGCTCAGTTGCCCCTGACAGCCACTTTGAGTTTCTCCTCCTCCCCATCTTTGCGCTGTCATTCATCATCAGAGTCATTCGGTTCTCCCCTTCCACAGGGCACAACATCAGCTGGGGAGTCTGGCTCTTACCATGTTGAAGCAGATTTGGATTAACAGAGCAGTGGCAACCCAGGCTAAAAACGACTTAAAAAAAAAAAAATTAGAATAATAACTTAATGAGCACAGGATGAAACTTGTCAGTTAGCGGAAATGCACAAGAACAGCCTCCTGGAATGTAAACCATAAACTAAGATGCTTATTAAATTAGTGAAAATCATCCATCCATCCACCCACCCACTCACCCATCCATCTATCCATCCATCCACCCAGTTTGGCGTTTAGATGCATAACGGAAACCTCCCATGCTGCTAAATGATGCCAAACACAGTCGCTGAGCTCCTTAGTGGGTTCACACTTTACTTCACTGACTCTGATGCACAAAAAAAAAAAACAATCTACAACTGCTTCATTATCCCTTTTCTTCTGGAGAGCTCCGGTAAACATCCTTTTGGAGCTTATTGAACTGCTGTTTTAACAGCACACCCAAGGCAAAGTATGACTCCATGGGTCCTGCTTAATTTTTGCTCTTCATCCCTGAATCAATGCCCCTACGCAAAGCTTACACGTTTGTCAGGACCTGTGTGAGAAACTGTTCTGTGTGACGAGACGACACACAGAAGCCGGCTTACTAATGTGTGCCGCCAAAGAAATCTAATAGTTTCCTTAGTGGACCAATACCAAATATTAAAGAATTTGTTGCCAATTATAAAAGGATGCAAGACATTCTGTTCGGTCAAAAGAACACAAAGTGAAGCTTGTCTTGGTTCAAATTGTTTTTGTACTGTTGAGGTTTCTCTGGCGAGAACGATGTTTATTTAAATAGACAAATTTAAAAGAGAAGTTTTGTCCAGCTTTCTTTTTATAAAGATAATAAAAAGCTGTACAGTATATGTGACCAGCATGCTGTGGGTTACAAAGGCCTGGCCAGTTTTCCTCGACATCATGATACTTTACTGCAGCTTTATTTGTATGAAAAGCATTTTATTTATTTGAAAGGCTAACAAGACAGATTATTACAGTGTTGAATGATTTTATAGACCATGACAATCACCGTGTGTTGAAAAGAATGACGTGCTAATTACTATTATTTTCTTTTCCCTATCACGACTGAGTTATGCACCATGCTTACTTCGGTTCTTAATGGCCTTTGGTTGAGTTGAGTTGCCTCAAAGGCATCTTACACTTGGGCTTACTTCAACCATACAAGTAAGCCATTTTATGAAGTCTAGAAGGCTAGAAAGCTTACGGACTGGCAACTTGTCCAAGGTGATCCCGCCTCTCACCCGAAACGTTCGCTGGAGATAGGCATCAGCACCCCTCCCAACTCCACTAGGGACAAGGGTGTTAGAAAATGGATGGATGGACAGAAGGCTAGAAAGATTTCAAAACGCATAGTATTTTGCAGCCGGCTGTTGTTGTAGTTGTTGTCAACAACTACCCATCCTGACCTGTCTCCTTGGCTAAAAGACGTCACCAAAAACCAATGAAGAAAGGTGGCATGCTGCAATACATTATGTACTCCTTTGCATCATTGGAGATTTAATTTAATATCTTCAGTAGATTTTAAAGTTTACTAAACTTTGAGACAATGACATCGCCTTCCTGCTCATTATATTATGTAGCATTACATTTGGCATTCAAATACATTGAAAATGTGACTCAAATATAAACTAATCACATTTCTGTGCTTACATGTGGTTAATCACGTTACTGCCGACGCCTTGTCTGTGCAGATGAAAATTTGTGGAACTTTCTCATGATGAACAATGGAAGTGGGTGCAACAGCTGGTGGCCCGACCTTCTTTCTGAATAATTTAATTGTACTCTGAAGGACCAAAACCTTTCATGCAAACACACACACGCACACGCACACACACACACACTTTTCATAGGAGCACATCAGAAACAACACACATATTTCCTAACCCATAATATATATATATATTTTTTTTTTTTTTTTAACAAAACCATTACATTTCTTCACATTTAGACCCATGCAAGATACAACATACGTGGTATATTAATCAGTGTGACAGAGGCTTAAAGCACAGAGTGGATGAAAGGACTGATTCATGGTCACAAATATTGCATTTAATTTTTTTAACAGTCAACGGGCACGACCACATTTAAAATCCATACTTCCAATTTCTTTGTCAAAAAGCTCAGGGCTGTCAATGGTGCAGAAAGTGGCCTACTCAATATTGGTAGCATTGGGTAGTAATTCAGCCGATAATAAAAACTCTTTTGCTGTTTCAAAAACTATTTTCCGCCTAACATTTGTTATACATTTGCAGACTTTTTGTTCTGCTCTGGGGTTTTCCAGGAGTCTTTTTTAATATTTGTCTCTAAGTATAGCTTCAGCCTTCTCTGATGTTTGGATTTTTGTATATATTCATTGTTGCCAAGGTGTCAATACCCTTTGCTCTTCGAAATATTTTCTGTTGTGTATTTATTCCTGGTGCTTGACTTCATGGTATTTAAAAAAAAGATTGTGGATAACAAAATAGCTTAATGTTGCAACAGATTTACATTATATCAAAAACATTTCCTCTGTTTTAACTGAGAGAAATTCATTTCTAGTTTGTACTCCAAAGAAACCCCGCGTGGTTTAATCCTGATATCAATTAATATTAATGAAATGGCAGTAATTACTTGAACTGGATAAAAAGAGTTGCGAACCCTTTATTCAAGTCTAGAGACATTTTTGAAAGACATTAAAGAGACAAGTGCTGCTAGGATTTGTGTGTGCTGGTTGAAAACAAGCAGGTGTTCTTGTGATCCAGTTCACACATGGAAAACAAAAAAAAATACAGCACCTACCCCTTTGTTGCCTGAAACGTTGCTGCTCTCAAAGTCACAGCAGAACAAATTCACGGAGTTGAGATGGAACGAGAATATTAAAATAGCACAGTTGTGGGAAAGCAAAGTCTCACGTTTCTCTTTAATTCAACCCTGTATTTTCATTCCCTGATCTTACTTTGCGTTTCATTCTGGCAGATGGAGATGGCTACCAGGATCACCTTCTCCCTGCATGTTTGGATGCAGCCTGTCAGCAGAGTGTCATCTACATCGCCAAGCGGAGTTCAAAAGAGGTACACACACAAGCAACCACTTTCACCGGTTAACCTGCTTTGTCCTGCTCAGCCTTTGCTGTCGTTACCCATCTTTCTTTTATGATTGGTAAAAACACTATCCCTGTCATCTGATATACCGTTTAATGAATAATCCTGTGGGAGGGAATAATTGAATCCCGAAGTAAAAAGAAACTGCTCTCTTGTCATCTGAGTTATTGAATAAAAACTACTGCGAGATTCTTTTTTATGCTCAAGCAGTGCCCAGATTTATGCCACAAGCAAATGTGACCACCATCAGACTTCTGGTTCTCTGGTTTATAACCCCAAAGCAACCCACATGCGCAGAAGGAGAACACATGGAAGTAATAATGAATGTCACCAGATATGGATCGATTAAAGTTATTGAGGGCCGACAGTTTTGCCCCAAAGGAAGTGAATAAAAAGAAAGCACAACTGTTCACTGCAGTGAAAAAGGCTGCTTTAATGTAACCTTAGGATGCTTTCAGACCAGCCCTGTTTAGTCCACTTTAATCAAACTCTTTAATCGTTTGCCCAGAAAGTCTCGTTCATTTGGGGAGGTGTGGATGCACTATTGGTCCACCCTGATGTGGACCAAAACTGCAAACTCTGGTTTGCCAAAAAATGTAGGTCTTGGTTCGTTAGAAATGAACTCTGGTGTGGTTCAAATGCATATTTGAATGCAAAAGATTCTGTGAACCCAGAACCCAAAACAAAGCTTGAGTCTATCGTTATGAGGTGAAACGGCTCGAGGTGTTTTGCTAAAGACAAATGAGAAATCCCACAACCGCTAAAATCTGAAGGCCCTCCGTTTTGTTTACGTTTTGTGAAGAAGGAAGTTACGCTCATGTTTTTGTGTCATTTTCTTCAGTGGTTCTTGCTGATGCACCACCACAGGTGACTGGAGGAACAGGTTTCTCAAAAGGTTTGGTTCATTTGACGTTGTGTAATCAAACCCCACCAGGTGAAAATTCAATAACAAATGTTGCAGTTTTTCTCCCCAATCGATCCGACTCTACTGGACAATCAGGGGGGAAAACACCCTTAGTTTCTTCTGTTTGGTGAGTCTTTCCCAAAAAGACCTTTGGTTTGTCAACCATTCCAAAGGGGCTCTGGCTGCATGATTTGTTTCATTTACCTGCTGGAAGACAAACCTCCACTCGCCTCAGTCTCAGGTCTGACAGTAAATAACAGGAAGTCTTCCAAGTTTGGATGGTATTTAGCTTCATCATCTTTCAATGGCCAGCCTGAAACCAGGTCTCTTGTGCTTAGTAAACAGAAATGATAATCCCACATTACGTTTTTTATGACAGGTTAAAACATAAAAATACCTTTGGATTAGAAATGGATACCTTAAAGTATTTCAACATGTGAGCAACACAACAAATCTTTACCTGCAGTTCACCAATTGTTTTTCTGATACAATTGTTGTCTATTTCAAGAAGCCAGTAGGCATCTAGCTCTCTGCAGGACGTCTGGGCTGATTCAGTACTTCACTTTGTTTGTGGAACAATGTGAATGTGACAGATTTGCACCACACGTTTGCTCATGTAGTTTCATCTAATTAACGTGTATGCATTTAATGTAGCACATGCAAACATGTTCACGCCAAGTAGTTCTTGCACCCAAATGAGCACACGTCCACTCCACAACCACCTACATAACATCTTGTGCAATTCTCTCCGTTAGCCGTACGCTTTGGCAAGGGAGCTCCCTTTCATCTTTTTTGACCAGAGAACTGGCATTCGCTTATTTTTAATTCCCAGTCCTCTCCCACACATGCAAACGTGTGTATGAAAGACACGTCAAACCTCGTAGATGTGTGCATTCTGTAGAAATGCTTGCTTTCTTCTTTTTTTTTTGAGTCTGTCAGCAAGACCAAAAATGATTGAAAGAACAAGTGAAAGGAGGAGTGTTGAGGGAGGTGGGGAAGGGAGGACTTATCAGCGCTGATGGATGAAGTAAACACACGTGTTCTTTGTTGTTGTGTGTGAGAGACTGTCATTACTGTCAAAGAGACGGGCGAAGATAAAAGTGGGTGGAGTGAGGACCAAATCCATTTCTCTTTAAACTTCCACAGCTGTTTGGAACTGCATGGGCACTCCTACAGAAAATATTGTCTTGACTTATGCATTTAAAAAAATAGAATCATTGCTGTTTTTAATTAAAAAAATCTAGCATTTTTTGATTTTCTTTTCCTTTTTAACCATCTGGGACGTGATTAATGATGAAAATGCCACAACATATAAAAAAAAAAAAAACTATCACCTTGAAATGGTTTTCTACATTCTCTGATTTTTCAGATCTTTTGCTTTTAGTTAACAGCTGGTGTTTTTAAGTCATTGAGGCTCTCAGACAATTATGCTATCAAAGTAGGAAAAACCTATTAAGACAAATGTTTCTTGGCTAACGAGGCAAAAAGAAAAAAAACACCAACAAGAACAGGTGGAGTAGACAGTGTGTTTTTCTAACATATTTGAAAATAAAAATATTTATCAGGGATTCACAACAGAACAGTTAGTAGCACTGATTTACGTTAGCAATAAGCAATTTTTCGTTTTTAAAGTTGATTTCATTTTATTATGCTCTAACACTTCAAAAAGTGAAAAGTTTAAACCTGACGAGTTTTACTTTTTTTTCAATGAATGAATTATTATATGCAGGCATAGCCAATGTCTATTGGTTATACAACAATATAACTACTTGAAAAGGGTTAATTCCATGTTTAATAACAAAAACTGGATATTTTCAGTGCGATAATTAGTGATTAATTTATTTCTTTAAAATATTTTCAATACTGACAAAACTGGTGACATGATTTTTCCTGTTTCAAGCTTCTTGTGCACAAGTTTGTCAATAGGTTGTTGCTAGGTAACCAAGAGATTGAGTGAGTAAATCAGTTGATGCCAATGACCTTGCTTAGCTGGTCATGAGAGGTTGAGGGGCTAAAACCCTTCCTCTGCCTACATTCCCCAGAAGGCTGTGCGGTTCTTAACTTGCAGACAAAAGCTAAATTCGCTAAACTGAATTTGCTAGTTCAGTACTACAATGTATACTACTACTAAGTACTACAATGAATATCACAGATATTTATCTTAGTATTACACAATGTGGGTAGAGCACTCACAAACTGTAATAGTTGTATTTTGCTTATATTGCTTATAAATTATGAATGATGAGAGAGGTAATTCATAGCGTGTGGCTTCTTTACACTTAGCAACTCCATAGCAACTGCCTACCAAGATGGCTGTCAGTTACAAAGTTCTCGAAGTGTGACATCATAAGAACTATGTATTAATATAGACACGTGTCTATTACAATATAAATATCTAAACCTCAGACATTGGTGCTTGGTGTGTTTACTGTGTTTACTGTTATTTGCTACCTTAGCTCTACCCCTGCAGTCTCTCCAGACCTTCAGCTGACAGGATTACAGGAGTCTGCGGGGGGGCTTCCCACAGTCTGCTTCATTTTTGCTCTTTCTACACACACTGATCCCATTTATAGCCACTCAGAGCTCCTCTCTCTCTCAGACCCACACCCTCAGTAACACAATGGGATAATACCACAGACAGCAGTGTAATTGTGTGACTCAACTGTCAGACAAATTGAAGCAGGTAGACAGGGTGTATTTTTTTTATGTCACACACTAACCAGATTGTCTGAAAGATTCCTACCAACAACAAGGAGGCAGAAGTCTCAGACCATGACACTTTTATTGTTTTTTTTTTTTCTTATGGTTAACGTTGATGCTGAGCAGTATTTATCCATTCATAATCTTTCAAAGTAAGAACCGTTCAGTGTTTTGTTTTGTTTTTTACATATTAGAACAAAACTGGAATTAATGTTTGGAGTAAAATGTTTTCAACATACAGCTGACACAACATATTGGAGCACTGCAGAGCTGAATATGGTTAAACACAGTAGGTGTTAATCCTGTCTGGTCTGGATTGTTAGTGCTAAGAACAAGATTCTTGCTCTCTGCTCACCTGCCAGCGATGAGTGAGTGACCCAAGCAGCAAGTGTTTGGCCGGCGGCCACGTCCCCTGGCCCTGAGTCAAGGCAAATCACAAAGAAGTGATGAGCTCTGCGGACGCTCCTGCTGTTTTTGTGATTTATCTTACGTTCACTACAATGGAGAGCCATTTCTTTCAAAATTCAACAAATAGATTCTGTTACTGATAAATTATTTAATGTATATTCTGTGAAATAAATAAATGTCCCCATTAAAACAAAAAGAAAGGAAAGCTTTTGATTAGAGAAGAATTCCCGTACTCCAATGATATATGAAAAGTCCCATTGATATATAAAAAAAAAAAAAGTGTCACAAAATAAAACGCCATTATGAAATGAATAAACAATGGAAGAACTTTATAAATAAATATCTCAGTTAAATAGCTAAAATTTTTATCTAGGAAATAAGCTCCCAATTAAAAAATATATTTGTTCTTATTTTACAGGAGGCATTATTTATTTGGGATATTAATTATTCATTTATGAATAATAGTATTTATTTAACTTCAGATTCAAACACTCTTTTTGCTCTACAACAATGAGCTTATTAAAATGAGCACTCTATTTGTATGAACAGTAAGTGTGATAATATGGAATATGCTCCTTATTGGTTAAAGAATATAACCAAGCATGTCGGCGAGATCTAGCATATGATCAATAAGCATATTTGTAAATGTAATGTTCTAAAAGTTTATACATACTGTACTGTTGGTAAAAGTTGTTCATATCATCACTTTCCTAAAATAATACCCATCTTTTTTTTTTTTTTTTTTTTTGCCAAAAGTTTTTTTTTTTTCCCCCCTAAGTTGTCTTTTGGCGAAATCAGCTCAATTTTATTGTCAAAATCGCTTTTGGCAGAAAGAAAAAATTTTAGGAAGGTGACGATATTTTAATTTGAATTTAGTAGCAGATGTTGGTTCGGTTAGCTTTAACTCTCATTTATTGTATTCTGTGTTTAGCAGAGAACAAAACTAATATGGTTACACAGGTTGTTTTCTGAATGAATATATTGACTTGTTGAAACTCATGAACTTTGCAAAAAATTGGGCTCTAGAAGGTTTCTGTCCTGTAGAGAAATGTTTTGCTCATCTCCAACTTACCTAGTTTAGCAACAGAGCTAATGCTTATGTGTTTAGCAAGCTGAGACCTTTTACCCTGAGGTAAAAGGCATCAAATGTTAGCAGTGTTTTCAAATAACAAGTTTATATAGAAAGATTTTTTTAACCCAAATTAACTCATTCTTAATATTTATTTCTTTTTAACCTGGAGACAAATCAGATGTTTGAAATATTCTAAATCTTTTTGTTAGAATTTGGGATGTAGGAGCATTCTTAAAATAATCTAAATTGCTAGCAAATTGTTTTATAAAAGTATGGAAAAAAAATACAGTTTTTAAGTAATACGGTCTTCCCCACCAGAAGAAGTTTGCATGTGTTCTTGATTAAAGACTGTTAAAAAAAAATACATTTCAGATTGTCACACAATGCTCTTTTTTTCACTTATGTCATACATTGTGACTTAATTAAATCACAAATGTCATGCCATAACTGAACTATATACTTTGATTCAGGTCTCAATTTCTAATACCAGGGATCACAGGAATGATGATCACTTTACACTCCATAGCTGCAGAACTTTACCAGAATCTAAAGATTTGTTGCAAACATCCTGGTGTCGGTTAACAAGGGCACCTTCAGTAAACTCCAGTCCTCAGCAGGCCGTCTCTGTTTTGGCAGCATGTTAGGGATGAATTAGACGGCTCATGCAATGATCAATTTTAGTCAAAAATCTTGGTAAAAAACCAGAACCTGCATAATGAGCGATGTTTTTTTTATTTTCCGTTACACGTCTTAATGCACATCTTATCTAATTACATTCCTTTGCTAAGCTGTTCTAGACTGAGGCTGCTCCCCTGTCAGTGTGAGGCAGACTGCATCTTTCCAACCCTTCAGGTTAGTTGGTGTGTCATAAAGGTGACCCCAGCAGCAGGCAACAGCAACACTAACCCACCCCCAACCCGTCCATTCATCTGACAGAAAGACATGTGGATTCAGTCCTTCACTGCCTCAGCTACTTCCTGAGAATCAGTGAGCCCATTTACACTGAAGCTAATGACTGAACATATGCATGTGAATGGACACTAACAACCACATGTCTCCAACACTCATACTGTAGATCAACTTCACTGATATACACTGTGTGTTAACCAAATCCCTAAAGTAATCAAAGCTGTATTGTAGTCCAAGCATCGCTATGATCGCTGACATTAAATTTGTGGCGTTTATTTTTGTTGTTTTCACCATTTAGTTGATTTTTTTTAATACAGTGGAACCTCAAGTTCAGTTTAATTTGTTACGTGACCAAAATCCAGTCTGCTTGTATTTCAAATTATTTTTCTCCATTTAAAATAACAAAAATAATTTTAATCAGTCCAAGCGAAGCTTTCAATAAAAGAGGTTAAAGTTTCTGGTTCCGATGTGACAAAAGTAGGAATACTTGAAACTGTCAGTAGCAACATTTCCATTACAAATGTGCGCAAAACTTTTTCAGTTCTCTGCTAATGATGAATAAACAAAATTTTTGTCAATTGCTGTGTTTCCATTAAATAAGAAACACAATTCAAATTGCATGTGGATAAGTTTGTAAATGCGACAAGTCATTAAAAAAACGTGATGCACCATAATTATTCTACTACTTCCTGTCGTTTTCTTCTTTGTGGTTTGCATCAGTGGCAAGATCCTGTTGTTGATCATGTGACTCATGTGACGCACGAGTCACATGGTTGTTGGTATACAAGTGTTTTAATTGCAGTTTTGTGAGTTGAACCAATTTTGATATGGCCAAAAAATATCTATCTCATTGCAGCACCAAAACCTTTTTTTTTTTTTTTTTTTAATTTATTTATTTATTTTTTTTCAAAATTGACATGTTTCCATTAAGCAAATTTATTTTTAAGATGTCAAATTGCTCAATAATATAATGAATGGAGATCTACTTATTGTTAAAAATCTGTATGATATTCGAACCATTGTCCATTAAATTCCACCAACTTTCCAGATTTTTCTCTGTTATAAAAATAAGCACATATAGCTTGTTTTTAAGAATTACTTGCACCCCGCAATTTTCAGCAGCATACTTTGAGGCATTGAAGAAAAATCTTTAGCCTTGAGTTACAACTTGGCACAGTCAGAGGAACTGTTGCTATGGCGAATACTCAGGCCATGCAGCAGTGGTTATGTGGGTGAATGTCAAAGTATCATCATCATCAGAGTGAACTCCAGAAACCGAGGTTTTCCAGCACAATGTTGCATTTTAATGAAATCTCCTGTTATTGGTTTCACCTCTCGGTTTCTTTGGCGCTGTGCATGATTGCTGCACACAGACACATAATCAATACCTCATTTACACACTTACACACTCAAGCCAAAACTGGACCAACTTCCAGTGTGCCAATGGCTACGTAACTGCGTGCCGTTTCCACTCTCCTCTCCATTCTGTCACTTGCTGTTTTTTTTGTGTCAGTGGTAATGTAATGAGCTTCAGTCCTTATACTACTGGGTATACAAAAGCCATTTGTTTCAGATGTTTTCCTTTATTTATTTATTTTATTCATTTAGCCACAGACGGCTTAGTCTGACAGTGTTACAGCACCTCCCCAAATCACCCCATAAATCCACCCCACCTCCCACCTACACCACAGGCCACCCACATTTTAATTTCTTGGCCTAATGAAGCGGCAGCTCTCTCCGTCAAAGTGAATCAATGGGAGTCTGCGAGCATGCTGTCGCTTTTTTTCAGTTTAGTCATCAGCAAAGTCGGGGAAGCTATCTGTTATTTATTTATGTTTTCTACATTAATAGGCTTTTTTTTGTCTTGGGTTTTCATGTGTTCCTACATGCGTGCCGTACGGTTCAGTGTGTCATGCGCGCATGTCGGCGCACACAGATTCACACGGTAAGTCATTAGTGCACAGAGTTTTCCTGCTGGTAGATAAAAAGTCATTTATATGCAGAATCCTTCTCCCCGTCGCCATTAAAGGTATCAGATTACCTCACGAGCGTAAATCCCATCATCGTCTTCATCTCCATTAACTAGGTCATTTTGATTTCTCCACTAACGCGTTCGCACACTCCTTCTCACCCACTCGTAGCACACACACGCGCTTACAAGCAATTTCAAGTCAATATTGTTGACATTTGATCCAGCAAAAGTCTGAATTACTGAGACGCAAAAACTACGTTTGGATTAGAGATTCTTAAGCAACTGATTATCCTAAAAAGATATTCACTTGACATTCTGCAGATACTTTGCTTTGGTTGTTGATTAAATGCCAGCAACTCCTGCATAATTTGTTTCAAATGTTCCGCTCCCAAGCTGGCTATTTTAGCTCACCTTAGAGACTTTTGAGTTGTGCGTGCAAGGCCCGATACGATTTGCTTTAAATTCACAACACAGATCTGCAGGCTAATAAAAACAAAACTCAGGGGAAACATTGTCATTTTGTCTTGGGGGAAAATGTCCTAAATTACTTCCTGCCTTCTGTTCAATTGCAAAGACCGTATCTTATGGCTTTCTACTTACGCTGTTGCGCTGTTATCTCATTCTGCCAATGGCCTTTTCATCGTCTGCTTTTGTTCTGCCAGAAGGTCTCACAAATTATGATAAGAAATCAGTGTCAGTAGGTAATCTTCAAGTGCCTCAGTTTATTTATACATATATATATATATATAAATGAGGAACCCTTCACATCCTGAGTTCTGATTTTAATTATGACCACCGACAGGTAATGTGCGTACAACAGATTACCCCCCACCTCTTGCCACAGCATCTCCTCCTCCCCCCTGCATGGATAAGCGGATATCAGTGTCATGGTACGTGTAAGTAGGCAGGAAATATTAGACAGCAAGTGAACATGTTGTCCTGAAATGTGACGTGCAAGATGCAGGATACAGGGACAAGCATTTGAGTGAGTTTGACAAGACCCAAACTGTGATGGCTAGACACCTGGATCAGAGTAGCTCCAAAACTGCAGCTCTCGTGGGTTTGTGTTCCGGTTAGGTAGTAAGAATTATCAATCAAAAGAGGTCCAAGGACAGAGGAATGGAGCACTGGTGTCAGAGTCACTGGTGATAATCATTGATGGATCATTGATGCACGTAGGGAGCGTAGGCTGGACCGTGTGGTTCGTTTCAACAAGCTGCCATTGCTCATATTTCAGAAGGAGTTATTGCTGTTTTTGCTTGAAAGGTGATTTAATACACATTCCATCTCAGACCTTATTCCACCCAGGCATCTGTGGAATGTACTGGATGTACTGAGTCCAGTTCATGAAAACGCCACCTCACAACTTACAGGACACAATGAGAGTCTCGTAGAGTCTGCATCTCCATGGATGACTACGACGCTGTTAAGATTGGTTGACCCGCACTGATGAAATCAATTTTTATCGCGTGATAAAAATCACATCATTCTGTTTTCTGCCTCATGTCATCCATTCCTTGTTTTCACAACCTTCCTGGTGAACTTGTCACTCTATACATGTAAACCTGTTGTGTGATTGGTCTCAGTTGCATTGTGTGTCTATTTATGGGGTCAACAGCATTACTCAACTCCCATGAGATGCGGTTTTGACTCAGTGCTCAGTATGGCACATCGTCAGGTAGCACTGACAATCAGAACAGTGGATTTTCTGAGAGCAGATTTTTGAGGACCAATTGTTTGAGGCCGTGAGGAAGTACACACTGAAATATTAAACTCCCTCTGCTCAGTTTTGATCCAATGCAGCAGCCAAAGGGTGCACCGATGCCTTCCGTTCTCTTTTTGTTTGTTTTCTTGATACTGAAAAAAATAAAAATTTGATTTTCTATTCTGCCAATTATTATTTCCTCCTCCTCTGAACTTGTGAACTCGTAAAGATCGTTCTTCTGCACCATGATCGCATTGTTTACTGCTGTAAACCAAACATGACCAAACACCTTGGGATGTTTTGTGGACAGTGAAGGATCTGTATGGAAACGGCAGTTTGACTTCGGACCAATCGATGCTGGAGGTCATAATTTTATGCCTGATTAGTATTTATGAACACGTGTCTAAAGTTTTGATCTTTATCATCTTTAATTTCTGATCTTTCATCTTTTTCATTCTTAGTTTTATCAATTTTCTCCATATACCTTGCTGCCCTTCCAACCGTAACAGCAAAGGTCATGGATATTTACCCAGAGAGCAAAATGCCATCTCTAATTTAATCAATCGACAGCTTTAATGCTTTAGTACCTTCAAATGAAGCCCCCTCACTCTGATACATGTTAAACGCTCAGTTGGTGTGCGTGCGCGTGTGTGTGTACATTTTCTGCAGTATTGACTAGATCTGGTTGATATTCTCTGGGCTTTTCCTCTCTCCTCTTCTAATCAGTGTTGAGGGGAAAAAAAGAAACAGATAGTACTCTGATTGCCTCAGGGCCTACATCAGCACAGTGGTCTGCTGATAAGGCCTGGCCGGCACAGGCCTCATGTTCCCCTGAGAGGGAATGTCATAGCACAAGTGAGAGCAGACCAAAGGACTCCAAGGTAAAGCAATTGCCTGATGTATTTTTTGCCTTTAGGACTTTGGTGGGGAAAAAAAAACAAATTGCACACGATAGGTCCTGATAAAATTTTAGACATCTGGACTTATTAAAGTCAACTTTGAAAATTAGGTGCAGTTGCACATCGATAACAAAGCTTTTGATTGAGTGAAATGTATGGTCTGTAATTCCTTACAATTAGTCACATTTTAATCAAAAACAATATTTTCAATCTGAAAAGCCTTTTTGGTGCTAAATTGTTGGACAGGTAGACATATGAGCCCATCAGCTAATAATTGTTTTTATGTCTATTTAAGTTATTAAATCATCAGATTAATGCATAGTGCTATTCAACTGTGAAGTGTTCTCAGAAAGCCTTATCATTCATGGAAGTTCTTTGAAAAAAAAAAACAAAACCATTGCTTCTTTACAAATGTGGACTGAGAAAACAGACATTAGTGTTGGGGACGTCTCTGCTGTCCCAACTCTGCTGTCCCCAACAGCAGAGACGTCTGTTGTTCACCATTAAGATGCTGTTTTAGGCTTGTTGTTTGCAGATGCTGCTTCTGAATCAGATTTATAGCCATAGCAGAAACTCTGCTGGTAAAAAAGATAATTCCATTAATTACATTAAAACTTTTAACATGTTAAAATCGTATGTATTTAATTAATATCAACGCATTCAAGAACTGGCCCGTCGGACATGATTTTTTAATTGTTTATTACAAGAAGGATTATTGTTCTGTTTTATAGCAAAGGTAAGGTGTCAGAGGTACTTAAAGCTGATTTACCTTCAACATAATGTAATCTTTACATAAATTGCTAAGAATCTCTTTAGAGCTGTGCCTGTTCAGATTAATTTCTACTGCCTCCTAAAGCTGATGCTCTGAAGCAAAGAAGGCAAGACAAGATTCCTCCACAACAGTCATAAAAACTAATTAAGTTGCACCAAAAACTGATATTAATTTACACAGAGCAGCAGGAATGCTTTTCTAAATCTGATAGATTTCAGTGAGTTTCTTAGGTTTCCATGCATTTCCATGTCCTTTTTTCATATGCCCTGTAGTTATTTCCCGTCATTAAAATACATTAAGTTCATTTGTGAACTAATTTATCTTTCACCTCTCTGTGTGTGTCGATTATGTCAGCTGTTACTTCAAGGTATTTCTACTAAAAGTAGCTCTAAAAGGTCATAAGGTTTTTATCATTTTAACAGATTCTATTGATTAGCTCAGTTTTCTATTAGTTTTCTGTGAGCATGATGTGTGCTGTTGTGTATCTCAGTTGTATTATTTTAGGCATGCTGGGAATCGGATCTTTTATCATTTTCTTATGTATTCAGTCTTTTTTTCTTCTTGACCTTCTTGTTGTATGTTAATGTTTATACTCAATGTTAGAGCAGAGAAAAGTACTCCCATTTCCTTAGTGGACACATAATCCAAATAATTCTAATTTCCATTATGAAGGTAATGTGTCACGATCAGCTGAGCTTCCAGTTAAGTCTACAACTGGAATGGGGTCATATATTTATTGGAAGCTTAATACGCATCCGTCTTTTTTCACTCGTTTCTTTCCTCTTCCATCTTCTCGTTACTGCTTTGAAACAGTCGGCCTGAAATGCGACATAAAAATAACTGGCATCTTCTCATTTTCACTGCCAATTTTAATTGATTTACCTTCGGAAATTTATGATTATGCGTGGGAGAAACCGTAATAATATGTCCATCTGGAATGAGCATTGCATCTTCTGCCAACAAATAGACTGGCAGCAACCTGAAAGCTCTCCCACTCGCTCTTTTCTTCTCTCTGGCAGCATCTGCAGCACGGTCAGCTCAAGCACTTCTATCTGCTATAGCAGTAATCATTGCTGAGCATTATGTCCATCTGGCATACAGGCAGCTCCTTAAACCACATTGCAGCATTACTCAGTGGTCACTTAATGAGAGCCTGACAGAGCAGCATTTCATTAGAGTTCGATCTAGAAAAAAAATCCAGCTTGGAAGTGACTTGTTCATTCCTCTTTAGCTCAATTACACCTCCAATCATGGCTCTCAAGTGACTGTCTTTGAGGGCTTATAAATACGCCATTCAATGATTTTGAGCAAAACTAGGGCTTGTTTTTATGAGATTGTAACTTTAATGAAAAGAGTAATGACTCAGCAGTGAATCTAAGATGCATTGTGTCAGTGCAGCAGTACGCACCAGTCACTCTTTGCCGTGTACCTTGGTTTTGGTTTGGAGATCTCAGTTTGGTACAACCAGAAAAAAATCCAGAAATACTTAATACTGGGTTTAGAAAAAAAATCAACCTGAAAATAAAGGAATGAAACAAAGCTAACATTTACTCCAGATATTTGATTGACATAGATGATTTTGACAAAGCCTTCAGCGAAATGTAATGTTTACTTTTTGACTTTTTTGTGTTTTTATGATGCAAAGCACTTTGAACTGCTTCGTTGCTGAATAGTGATAAACTTGATTGATTTCTATTAAATTTGCCTGTTTCAAAATCATTGTCTATTTCCCAAGTAAGAGAGAATTAACAAAAGAGAGAGAATGTAAATACACCGTGATCACCTTTAGGGATGCACCGATATGAAAATTTAGGCCAATACCTAAATCGGCCCAAATATTGCCAATATGGCTGATTCATGTTATTTTTTGATGGGCTTAGAAAGTGTCTTTGTTTTCATTTTCAGTCGCGGCTCTCCTGGGTGAAAGCTGTTATCACTGTGATATGTTCTGTCACCTTAATGCATCTACTTGTGAATGTTTACTGTTATGATTCAGTATGTGTATATTTACCGTTACAACCCAACTAAGAGCATAATTTGTCACCTTCAGAAATAGTGGGAAAAAAAACAAAAATGTCATTTTCAGGGAACTGTCGTAATACATTATGGAACAGAAATGTGAGAAATAAAAATGTAGAAAATGTAAAAGTGATGGCTCAATTTTTATGATCATTTTTATTAGAAGTTTTAATGAAATCATATTTTTAAGGCTTTATTTCAGCATGAATATTAATGATTAGGTCCCCCAACTTGCGCCATTTGAAAAGGCTGATGACTCAGCGATGAGAATCTGCTGACATTTGGATCAACATTACTTCCACCTGTTCCCTAGCTGCCCTATAAACGAGCCAAAACTGGCTAATTCTCCATCTGTAGTTGCATCTTTGCAGTTTACACAGCTGTAATTATGAGCCCTACAGAGGTGACATCATTCTCTTTGCTGAGTTTTTTTAATGATTTTTTTTACATTTCTTTCCCTTGATGGTATCTTATTAAGAGCTGTTAGTGGCAGTTCTGGTGAGTGTCTCTGGTGACTCTCCTGCACCTGCTTTCCCTGTTTAACATTCATGAATAGTTAAAATTTGTAGCTTCTTGCTTCTTTGTGTCTCTTTGGGATTGCCGCATACAAACAGTATGCTGTGATGGAAATGCATTTTTACTAGAGTAGAGCAAATAAAAGTTTTATTTTATTTTGTTGTGTCTATATTGCTCTTTTTACAAGTTGAAATGAATAGATTTTTTGGGGGCTTTTGACAGAGGGACAAGATTTGTTGAGGTATTTCTTTTAAGAGATCATAACATCCATAATTTATTTTTCTGTTGTCTTGTATTTTGTTTAATATTTCCAATTATTAGCAACAAGCAAATCATCTCATTCACTTAAACGTGATGCACTTATGCTTTTCTAGTTTGTCAATTAGAAGTACCTTATGAGTTGTCTATTGACATGAAATATGTATTATACTTTTTGTGTAAACAATTTGCAAAAAAGAAATAACCATGCTAATTTGTTGGTAAAATCATTGTTAAAGAATTAATAGAGGAGCCACAACAGAAAGTTGTGATGACTTCCTGTAGACAGAGTTTTAGAAAGAGCAGGAGTTTCTTAAAGAGACAGAGGCCCAGTTTCAATTAGCTGCAGTTTAATGATTTTTACATTAACAACTGAAGGTAATATAGTTTCTTGCTTGTGCTATAAAATTATACGTCGCTGGGAAACACACAATATTGCCCCTTTAACTGATTGTTTAACTTTCAATAGTCACTTTGCAGAGTCTTATTGGAATTAAATAATTCATATTTTTTTTTACCTGTATTATTACTTGGTGATTGTCAAAAAGCATAAAGAGAGGATTATAACACAGCCACTTGGAGTTGAAAAGTTAAAAGTGTGAGATTAAAAGTCCATAAAGTTCACAATATCCCAATATTATAATTGTTTTTATGTCTATGTTTGATCCAAATCTCATTTGAAAGACTCATCAATATATTAAATTGTCTGTATGTTTTTGTTTTCCCAGTGGGTGCCGGTCCTGTCCGATTTCAAGCAAAGGGACACTGTTTGGGGCTTTGTACCAGGAAACAGCATCCATCCTCTGATCCTGCATCTCGGTGACTACAACCTGGACGGCTTCCCTGATGCGCTAGTGATCCTCCGTAACACCAGTGGCAGGTCAGAAGAGAAAACCTAATTTGAGTTTTGTGATGGTGAACAAAAGTCCGTGCTGTGTGTGATTCTTTGCAAATAGACAATGCCGTAAAAAATCTTGTCAGCTTTGACATTTGTACTGATTTTGCTTTTTAGTTGTGTTTAACCATTTCACATCATAAAATAATTTTCACATATTTTCAACTCATTTATTAAAGGGGAAAAAAACTATCCCAAGAGATAGAAACAGTTTGACAACACAAAGTAGACAAAAAGATCTAAAGAAGCAACGCATGATGCCTCAATCTTAGAACTGAGAAAAACAGATGAGAAACCAAACTATCAGCAGTTAGATTGGATCTTGTTACATAACCATTTCTAATGCTTTTGAGTCATTTGAACCATTGTGAGAACCATTATCTACAAATGGAGAAACTACAGACAAGTGAAACTTGAAGACTTTTGAGAAAAATATTGTGTATGCTAATAAAGACTTGCAGGCTGTTGCATTCACCTTGAAACACCCCATTTAAAAACTGCAATGGTGAATGAATGGCCATCAGTTTGTCGCCTTGAGCTTACATACACTTAGGTTATTTAACAGTTAGTCAGAAAAATTAAGGTTTTGGTGTGGCTTACTCAAAGTTCAAAGTGAGATGCTGTTTTGATCTTCTTGCTTTAAAAACCTAAAACTGCAGACAGGGTCAGTGCGACCCTGCCAGACCATGCACAGGGTAATAATTGTTTCAGGTGAAGCCTTTGTCCTTTACTTCTCATGATGATAAAAGAAAATGCAGAAAGAAAACCTAGATAATTGAGTCTGGAAAGGGGGAATCTTGAAATTAAAAATTTGTAGGAACCCAGACAACATGTAGTTTTTCACTTAGGCCCAGGTCAGTTTGGATAGCTTTCCACACAAATCCGAATCATCCTCATTTTGATGCACGTCGTCTAATTCCTTATCATTTAAATTCGCCATGAAATATTTCACCCTTTGACAAGACAATTTTAGCTACTGCAAACTGGGAACACAAAACGCCTCGGATCAGAGCTTAATAAATCCAAAAACATACTTAAGGAGCTTATGCAAATTGCTATGGCTTCCGCAAATTACAAATGTTTCTGTTTTTATTTATTTTCACAAAAATCATCCAGCATTGATTACTATGAAATGAATGTACTCGACCCCAGTTCTTCTTCCTGTTAATTTTAGCATCTATTCTGGTTTTTACTTACAAGCAAAGTTGTCACATTGGTGCGTTTGCAAACAAGCGACTTAATTTCACAGATTGCTCGGTGATCAAACCCCAATCTCAGACTTGGGAGCAAAAAGCAATTTCACTCAATTTAATCTGAACAGAAAAGTAGGAGAACAGACAGCTAAGGTGAACTTGTTCGCCGACTTTTCTCAGCATTGCGCCCGATAAGCCGGCCCTTGAAAGAATTCCTGCGCCGCGCTCCGGTGCACGAGTGCCATGCGCATCAGGAATGGGACGTATGTATTTGTTGAAGGACTTATGTGGATTATCTGTCCTCAGAGATGAAGATAAGATAGTTGCAGGGGTCAGAGCCGTGATTGTCCATGCATACTGATTTCCGTGTAAGAGAGAGTAATAGCGAGTGTGCCTGCTTGTGCTTATTACGCTAGAGATGGGATAAAGTTGAGCCGCAGCTAAAGACAAATACCTCTGAACCCCAGTTTCTAATGCAGGCACTATATAATCACCAGTAAGTCGTGTTGAGCTTAAGTTTTTGTGTTTGAAGAGGAGTTCCATCTGACTCGCTCTTATCCTAGCAGCTATAGCCTATTTTTCTATTTCCTTTTTTCCATTTGATTCTCATTTTAAGCCTGAGCTTTGAAATTTTGTGCTTGGAGTGTCTTCATTGCAAAGCTTTGAATGCAATCTTACTTTATCTATAGCATTGGATTTTACAACATCAACATTTAAAGAAAGGACAGGAGGTCTGTTTGTTGTACATGCAGGAGTGAAGCTTTATAATAGATTATTGTCTTAAAGCTGTAGTAAGTAGCTTTCATAAAAAATGTTTTTTATGTATTACAACTTTCGCTATGTCATGGCAGTATAATATGAGACCAATAATCTGTGAAAGAAATCCAGCTCTTCTTTGTGGTCCAACTGCCATTTGCAGAAATATGCCGCTCCCAGTCAGAAAACAGCCAGTCAGAGCCAGGAGGAGGGTCTTAGCACTGTCAGTAAAGCGTGTGTATGAGCTGCTCTCAACCTACCCCTTGTTCTCTGCTGTGCTACAGCTTCTTTCTCACAGAGGAGCCTTTTGCAAATGCTAATGCTAGTTAGCATGTCCACAAATGACGGCGTTCTCATGACTGTAAGCTGCTTCTCCATCTTTAGCACATTGAGCAGCAAGTACACGAGGTTGATTGACTGTGCTAAGATCTTCTGCCTGGCTGTTATTGGTTGTTTCAGACCAAGAACATTATATTTCTACAGATGGAAAAAGGAGCATTGAGAGGAAGTGAACATGCTTGATTTTTTTTTTCTTAAATTGTTACACTTTCACCGTAGACAGTTTTAACAAATGTGTAAAAAATATATTTTTTACAAAAAGAATCTATAGCAGCTATAAGATCCCCTGATCAGCATATTTTACAATGATAAATTTTATCTCTGTTTTCATATTAATGCATCAAATTCTCATTTATTAGCCCTGCCCACAAAACACGATGCACCAACCCATTAAAATTGGTTAACTGATTATCAAATTTATTTTTGAACTGTCGTAGCATTTAGTTTACTGTGTTTGAAAAATGTGCACGTTTAACCTGCTACAAGGTTTTTGATTGAAAGCGTTGTGAACGTGCTTTCAAAAAAATGCCACCACAACGCCCCCTGGTGTTCAGCACATTAGACCAGTTTCACAAAGAGCTAACAATAAAATGTACATGTAGTCCTGTACAGTTTGAGGCAAAATTTTGTCTTGGAAATGCATCAAAAAGTCGTCCATTTTGGGAGAATGGGCCAGACATTGGACTTTGCGTGTGATGTTTGGTATTGGAAGTTGTTTTTTTTTTTTGTATATGTGTGTGTTTTTGTTGTTTTTTTCATTCGGAGGTGTGACTGTTCTTTGCCAACATGGATTTTTTTTATTTTTTACAAATTAGGCTTTGCTGCTTTTTTATTTCTTAAAAGTTTTATTGGCTGTAGTGACCTTTATTTGATAGCGAATAGATAGGAAAGTGGGTGATGAGAGAAGGGGCAAGGCATGCGGCAAAGGTCACCAGGTCAGGAATCGAACCTGCAACGGACACGTCGAGGACTAAGGCTTCCATATGTGGGTTGTGCTTAACCCCTGCGTCACTGCAGCACCCCCACGTGGTGTATTTATGTGGGCATGGCAAAATATATTCACTTCACCAGATAGAGGAGAATCAGCACAATGTATATGTGCAACAACATATACATGTTATCAAATTTATCATGTATGTGTGGCAATCTTGGCTGGAACTCAACACAGACGTTCCTTTTGGATCAAAGCAGTTTAGCCATATTTTTACGTGGCAACATGAAAATAAATCAGTTTAGGTGTGACAGCCATTTATGGATACTTCCCTCTGTAATGAGCTCATAAACATCAACCTCTCCATCCTGGTCGTTATATTGACTGCATATGTCTGAAGCCCCTTGAAACTCTTGCCATTTAGCAAGCTGCTGTTAACTTTAAATGTCTTTTAAGATACTTTCTGAATATGTTAATGTTCAGTAGGTTAAAAGGATAAATTCTTGGATGGAGGCATAGTTCTAGATGTTTCCCCTCAAACTAAAAGACACTGATTTCACACTTTTCACTCACAACAACGATTGCCGTTCACAAACGCAGAATGTTTATGTAGTTTCATCAGGTGCTCTGATGTGCTTGTTTTTTCTCAGCTGGGAAAATATCTGTTTTATTCTCACTTTGACGCTCATCATGCACTAAAGCTTTGCTCTGTCTTTGATTGTTTTTTTTTTTCCCTCTCCGTCTTTTTCTGCCAAGAGGCTTTCAGCTAACCAAATATTTGGACCACCCATAACTGATCTATTTTAAGTCCCTCTTCTTCGGCTTTGTTTCTCCGTCTTTCACTCCTCCACTACATTACAGCTTTCTCTTTATCCTTTCAATTAGTTATTTATAGCTCATTTCAGATAAAAGTCCTGCCAGTTCACTTCACCTTTCAGCAAAAAATGAATACTGATTTAACTGTTCATAGCAGAAAAGCAGAGGCTGTGAGATGAAAGTAATCTGCTGGAAACAATAGAACAATGAGTGGATGGACGCAGTGAGTGGAATAAATTAAACCAAAACTGAAATGTTGTCGAGGAGTGAGTAGGTCACCTTCTAGTGTTGCTCAGTTATGTTTTTTCTTCAAGTTTAAGTTTAAAAACTTAAACCTTTTTTGTGCTATGAAGAAAAAAAAACATTTTAAGGTTTTGTTTTGTTTTTGCCCTTGTTCCCCTCGAGGTTTTAATACAGTTTATTTCAAGGTTTGACAGCATACATACCACCTGGGACAAAAGAAAATCAACTCTAGAACAGATTCTTGCCTTGTTACTTTCCGACATTAGGAATAAATAAAAGAAAAAGCGAAATAACAGTTTGGATTAAACGAGCTATCACTTAATTACAGTTGCATGGTGATGAAAAAGAAACGAAATCACACAAAGGAGAACAACAGTCATTGAAGAATAAACTAGAGTAAATAATGAATGGCGACATTAAAATAATCCAAATGGGGAAAATGCTCTTAAATTAACAAATTTGATTAATTTGTGAAATAAAGTATTTCAGTTGGGACTTAATATAATTTTCTGAATGTTTTTTTTTTCCCCCCCAGTTGAAATCAAACTAATATAAATTTTACATTTTTGCTTAGAAAATATAGTCTAAACATATTACTTGTCTATCAAGATGGAAAGGACATTTAGAATAAGGTTAAATTCAGACATCAGTTCAAAACCTTCAAAATCCTTGAAAATGTTCCACATTTTCAACAGGAATATAGCATAAAGAAACACAATCAACTTGTGAGATAAACCGAAAGGATTTCAAATGGCATGGCTCTATTTTATGACATGAAAATAGAATTAAATCTTGTATTACCGCCGCCTATGGTGTGCTTGTAAAACCTTTGCACCGTCGCTTTCGATGTGTTAGGTTGGCTTTAGTGGCTTCGACCAAGTCAGTGATCCCCACTTTTTCCGCCATGAATCCAAAATCTGCAGAAACCAGCCTGAAAGTGTGAACTCCATGTCTTTTCAAAACCTGTGAAGACTGTGAAAGCGTTGAGAGCTTAACAAGTCTCATTGCAACTCTTACACTGAGATTATATAACACACAAGTGGACTATATTTGGAAAGGATGATGACTTGTAAAGCCGCGCTGGGTTTTATTTGCAGTTTAATTCCAAGTCATTTTGGAAACCATGTAATCCTTTTCTTTCTTTGTCAAAATTACGAGCCACTTTGTGTTAGCGACTCACCGAAAATCTCTGTAAGATATACAGAGATTTATGGTTGCAGTATGAAAAAAATGCAAAAAGTCTCAGGTGATATGAATAGATTTTTCGAGGAGACACTGAAGTAATGACAGGTTTTTTTTTGTATAGTATAGATCACCTCTACATAGGAGACAGGTTCAGTTAAGGCTCATTAAGTATGACAGGGCAGACTGAAGATGTGGGTGAATCTGTATATTCGTGTCAGTATCGATGCGTTTCAGCGAAAGCTCTGTACGACTCGTGTCCTGAGGATCCGCGTTATATCCAGGTCACAGAACAGACGGTGACTCTCTCTCTGCCTGTCTTGCTGCGTCTTGCACATGCAGGCAAACATGCTCAAACAGATGATCATCACAACAAATAGTACATGGCTGGTGAGAGGAAGCTTTGTAGATGTTTCTGTTTGCAGAAAAACAAGCACTGTGGGACGCTGGGGACGAGTGAAGCAGCATAATGAAAGAGACATTGACACACACACTGAGAGGTAAAGCGCTATAAAAGTAGATATTTTTTTATTCTGCTATTTCTCTTTCATGATTTTATCAGTTCGAGAATGTTTCACAAGATTCCTATGGATAAAACAGTTCTTGACTGTGTAGATGATGTAGCGTGGCCACTTAAGTGGGCAACTGGAAGCTAGAATTACAGAACCTATAATACATTCGGAGCTGCTGCTCGCATTTGTACTAAAACCAGGAGGATGGAGCACATCACCCCAATTCTGAAGTCCTTACACTGACTTTAAGGTTGCGTTCACACCAGCCATGTTTAGTCTGCTTTAATCAAACTCACGTTCATTTGCCTGGAAAGCCTGGTTCAATTGAGGAGGTGTGAATGAGCAATCGAACTCTGATGTGGATCAAAAAGGTGAAGTTTGGTCAGCCTAAAAGCCGAGGTCTCGGTTTGCAGTGAATTGTGGAGTGGTTCAGGATGCGTATGTGGAAGCATGCGGACCACAGACTGCTCCAAAACAGGAAGTGCCCAACAGCACAGGGCATTCTGGGTCAATATAACCAAAACAAACATCTAGCTCCAGCTGGAGAAATGGCTCATCATATTCTGCCAAAGACAAATGAGAAATCCTCTAACTACTAAAATCTGACGACACTCCTTTTTGGTTTGTATTTTGTGAAGAAGGAAGTTGCGCTCAGGTCTTCTTCAGTGGTTTTTGTGTATATTCCTTCAGTGGTTCTTGGTGCAGTGAGAATGCGAACCACAGCAGCTGAAATTTGTAACAAATGTTGCAATTTTGGTTCCCAAACCGAGTCTACTTGACTATCAGGTGTGAAAAAAACCCTAAAATATTGTTGTCAGTTTATAAATCACTGAACGAAATCAACTTAACAGAGCTACTCCAACATGCTGCCACCGTGAGCAATAACTTTTTCCCTGTACTTTGTAAACTTCCATCATCATATTAAGTAAGTGACAGCACTTGACAAAGAGAGTCAACCTCCTTTAATTTGAGCAGCAGACACACAAGCAGCTCCGTATTCAGGAATATTCTCCAGAAAATTCAAAATACTCACTGTTAACTCCAGATGCTTTTAGCTGGTAGCCATTAACTGCATTACACCCATGAGTGAATGTGACAGAGCAGTGTTACCAGACAGGCAGAGGACAGTCGCATCATGTTGCATGCATTATGCAACCGTCTGCCTCTATATTACCAACAAAACCCTTTGACAAGTGTCAAAGGTACGGCTGGAGTTTGACATGTGATTGGGCAGAAGTCTCTATCAGCTGCCACTCCAGCGCTGTTGAGGAACATCGGTAAATATTACACCACATCAACTACAGACTACAGGTCATGCTTAAACCGCTTGTGTGCATCTGTGTGTGTGATATACGATCGTATACGTCAGTCAGCAGCCCTCGTAGAATGGGATTATCCTCAGCTCCAATCATGTTTTTTTTTTTTTTTCTTACTTCTCTGCATTGCACCACACACTGATTAAAGGGCAGTTTGAAAGTCTGATCTGCCTCAAGTGACTTGGATATAATTACGTGTTCGCATGTGTCTTACGTGCACATCAGCTTATGACACTCCAGCAAATGAAAACAACAGTCAGATCGTCATCCGGACAGCTTTCAGCTTTTAAAGACCCAGAGTAGTTACGGTTTCATTACGATTTTTGATTAAAAAAGGAAACGTCAAGGCTGGAAGGATAGTGAACGGGGACACAGATGGAGTTAAATAAAAGGCAAGAGTAGAAGGAAACCTGTTGATGATTAAAGTTCAGACTGGAGGTTCATCTTCAGCAAGCATGTCAGCAACCCCCTAACATGCAGATAACGCTACAACTACAGCTTCAGATCAAGGCAAATGCAATTCTTTGTGTGACCTGATTGAAGTCCAGATGTAAATGCTATTGAGAGTTAAAGATGGATGTTTACAGACACATTTCATCCAGTCAGACTGAGCCTGAGCTATTCACAGCGTAGAACAGAGGGGGAAAATTCAGACAAACCTAGTCCAAAATATCTTGGGATGGCAGCTAGCTGTGGTTCTATAAATTATCTACCAAAATTCACAGCACAAATTTCTTATTGAGAAACAAATTCCGATTTTCCTTCCACTTCGCCATTACGTTTGATTCCATCCAAAGCAAAATAAAGTCTGTGTACGTTTGTGGCTGGAACAGGCCATGATGCGCAGCACAATATCTAGACATTGAAGTTTTATGTTTTCCACAGTTGTTGGCTGGTGTCGATATTGATTTGGCCTTACAATCACAATGATAGTCGATGAACTAATTAGTACTAGCACAACATTGTTTGAATGAAGTTTATTAAATATGCAATCAATGCAGTGCAATAACATAAATCCATAGTTAAGTTTCCACTTTACTACAGTGTTTTTCCAATGGAGTCAGGCCATGATGATGGAAAAACACTTTTTTTTATTATTATTATTTATTTATTATGGATTGTAATACAAGATACAAAAGTACAGCCACCATTCACTCATTAACTGCAGGTTAATGAATGAATGCCGTGTGAGTAAGCAGAGATGGTGAACTGAATGACACTGACATTATCATCAGCATGTAAAGAATTCAAAATGACAACAAACAGGTGATAATAGAGTTAATAAATGAGTACATTACCAAGTACACCTAACCATACAATTAATGCTGTTAAAAATAATTAGATAGGATGACAAAGGAAGAATAATGCAGAAGAAATGAGGAGAATTTTAGAGATGACATGAATTGCTTGTGTTTTGCTGAGATCAGTTAATAAAAGTACATTTTCTATTGTGAAGTGCCTGCCAAATCATTTCCTCTACCAGCTTTATAATTCAGAAAAAAGTCTGAAAATTCACAAATCTTTTCTTTCCATATTCATTTTTGGTATCTTCATTTCTGTCTGCTCAGAATAATTATGTGTCCAAGTATACATATGTATGCATACATATGTGCCTAGATGTACTTTATGTATCTGTGACCATGAGTTTTAAGTACAAGTAGAGTAAAGTGTGCTGCTGGTAATAGGTACAAATGTTCAGAGCTGCTGAAATGTGATGCCCCCCCAACCCCTCAAAAAAAGAGCTGATGCAGCAGATGAGCTCTTAATTGGCTTGGATCCTCTTTTATTCTACAGTCAGTTGAGATTTCTCTTCTTTTTTTTTTTTCTTGTAACCAATTGGGATTCATTTTTAACCACATGTTCATAAAATGGTGCTTTTAAAGGCTGTCCTAAAGTGATTTTTGGGTCGGAAATGCTTCAGTTTCACCGACGCCGTTTGTTTTTGAAGCAGAGCCGTTTTCATCATTAACAGACATAAAGGACAGAAGAACTGGTGATTCCGCAACAGTTTTTCAGCTTTAGTGGAAAAATGTGAAAAACCTGCAATTGATTCAATAATACTAAAAAAAAAAAAACATATTGTGTCTAGTTAATTTGGCTTCTTTGCTCGAAATATTTTTCACCAAGTAGCACAATGTGTGAAAACTATTGGTTTAGGTTAGGGATGCACAATATTCAATTTTTGGTCAATATCCGATTTGCCAGTGTACTAAAACTCATTTGGCCGATAACCAATACCAATATTTTTTCCCCAATACCTACTTATTGAAACTATATGGCTTTCACTACTGTGGAATTAAAATACTGCATTGTATTTGTCAATTTAGCCTGTTACCAAATGCTAATCCTAAAAATGAGGCTGAAAATTATGTAACACTTTCAACTTGCTTTATGTTTGTCAAATTTATTCATGACACTTGCTCTCCAAGACGACAACATGAATCAATGCAAATTTGAGGTTGTGCTGAGCTACATGGATCATCACTGGTTTGTCATATGAAAACAACACCTTTTATGTTGGTGAGTTATTTAGACGGAATGGCCGATATTAAATATTGCAGCTAATATTGGTCGATACCAATACCATTCTAGTATACTCTTCATATGAATCCAGATGTTTTATCAGATTTTTTTTTTTTTTTTTTTTTGTAGTGGACACTTTATCGTGTCCTCTTCTGGCTACAGCTGCCTCCTCTTTGTGAATATTAAGCAAGCTGTCAAAAGACTCCAGGTCCTAGTTCCATTCAGACGTATCATTTTTCATTTATCGTAGGAATAACTCATAAGTCTGTGTTCTCCTTGTCATTCCCCTGAGCAGACGCAACCTGTATCTGTCAAAAACAGTTCATAGGTTATCAATCCAATCCATCAACTACTTGACAAACTTGCTAAGCAATCAGCTTTTGGACATACATTTGCTTTTTTTATCCCCTTCTCCCCACTGTACAGGCAAACCTTAGTCTTCCAACAAAAGCCACCAGAGATGCTCCCTTTTCAAACAACGCTGCCATTCAGCATAACCATAATGACTTTTATTCTCACCCATTTATTTAAAAAACTAATTAAAGCCTTAACAGGAAAGATTTAAAGGCCTCTTAGGGATTGAATGAGGGGGGCTGCACATGCAAAAAGACAGAAGGGAAGATTTCATTATGTCGACAAGACAGATGTTGAATTGAAGAATGAAAACAGAGGTAAATAAAGCCTCACCTCGGATATTACAATCACATATGCTCTGATGTGTTGCTAAATCAGTCATTCCATAACATTTATGCCTTCAACTAGAACATATTTAGAGTTGATATTCAGTGACAATATAAATAGAAGCTAGAGTACTGCAATGTAATGTGTTAGGGTTTAAAGAAATGCAAATATAGTCCTTACCAGTTTTAATATTGATTAAATATAAAGTCCAACACCAACACATTACGTGGCATCAATTTCCGTTCAGCAGACGACAAGCCAACATGCCTGAGTGGCAATCTAACATTCACCCTCACCTTCATAGGAATTGTAAGTAGGAACAGGGAGCTGCTTATAAAATATACTAAGATACTGATAATTGTAACTGTGAGCTGTTCAATACAAGAATACATTTTAGTAATGTCAACACAATGATGGAAAAGAAATGCAATCAGCAATGACTTCAATGTTTTAACCATCCCTAAAACCAACAAAGCTTCTAATTTGGACATGTCTTCCTGCAAAGTCTTGAATATGCTGAAAAATGTTTTCTTTCCCATCACAGTCCAGAGTTTCCTCCAGAAAACTTGCTAAGCCATTTATAAATGTTTTACACTTCAGTTATCTCATCCTAATTAAAGTGTTCATTGGCTTTCAACACGAAGTGTTCAAAGCCAACGAAGTGACTTGTTTTATGGTGTAGACGGGTAAAGACCGGCAGTTGTTACAGCGATCCAGTGAATAAAAAATTATACTTGACCTCAGTCTCCCTATACTGATCATCCTATGTTGCCATTGTGCTTCTTACTAAAGAATTTTTTTTAACCGTCTTTGCTATCACTGTTACTGGTGTATATTAAAAAAAAAACCCATAATGATAAACAAGCAATGCTTATTCTGGTGGGGGCACAAGCAAAGCCTGGTGACCCGCCAGGCTTATATACGCTGGTGGAAACCCAAAAAACCGACATGTTGTGATGTGATTGTTTGATGTTCGTACACCAATAACATTTGTTTTTCTTGGTATTAACTGAACATTTTAGAAGTAGCCTCTGCTCTCAGATGTTAGAAACTATCAATATTTCTTCTTTCCTGAGGTTTCAGGCTACAGTATTTATTTAATTAAAATGAGCTTCTCAGTCTTCTACAGGAAGAACAGTGGGCACATAGCTACTGAAAAGTGAAATCTTTAAATTGCTCGCGTTTTCAAATCAATTTTACCACACGCATTTATATAAGGATTTCAACATAAAAGTGATGTGCCTTGTGTTGGAAATGGTCAATTACAGGAAATAGGACAAAAACATGTCTGTGTATCAAAAAAAACAAACAAACAAACCTCGAGGAACAATTTTGTATTTTATTCTTATTAATTTTGTTATTTAGGAGGTTTTTGAACAGGGATGATGTAAATGAACTAGGCTAAGTAGAGGAGTCAGGCGGGAGCTATGTGGGCTGCTTTATACTTGGTTTACAGTTAGCATCCGCCCTGTTGGGAGTCTCTGTCGCTGCTTGGATGGCAGTTATAAATTGATTCACTTTTCCAGCCCATTGTTTCCATCCTTAACCTAATTCTCTATCCCTGTGTGCAATCAGAGTCTGCTCGCAGCTCACAGGCAGCAAAATGAGTGTTTTGTAAATGCAACAAAAAGTTTTCTGTGTTTTATATCAGACGACAGGCTGATGGTATCTTGCAGATTTGTCCCAGAGACAAAAAATAAACACCATTGTATGTTTTGAACATTAAGGTACTACAAAGTTGCATCTTAAATGGAAGCAGTGACACTTCATGCTGCAAACAATGAAAGTTTAATTCCAACACTTCCTGTTTTTTGACTTCTACAGTTTACAAGTGAAATTATGCTTTTTCCTGCATTAGCATTGAAAGATTTCTGTGGTGCAGAAATGTTTGCACCAACATTTCTGTACCACAAAGTAAGCTTAGCATTTTTTTGAGGGCACTAAGGTATCCTTTAAATTCACTGGAGGTCAAAGGCACGCACACAAATACGCTATTGATCTGTTGCCCTCAGGAAGAAAGCGCATCCTGCTGGCCCCGGAGTGTTTGATGTGGAAATGGTCCGGTCCGGCTTTAAAAGAAGCCCCCCCACTCCTTCGTCATAAAAGGAAGGGTTTAAATGTCACACCTTGCCTTCCAACAGGCTGCTCTGCAAACGAACGTGCTTGCTGGTAGGAGTGTTAGCATCCCATGTAGCCCAGTATGCATGTAGCAGTGTGAGGTGTGATGAAGCTATTTCTGGAGTACAAAATGAGGTCACAGATGGAGACAGCTGAACTTAAGTGATTTCTGTTGTACCTCCCGATGCTACATGACAGCGTGTCACATGCACTGTACGCTCCGTGCAGCTGATTCCTGGCGACGCCAAATCCCAGAGACCAGAACTGCTATTGTCCTGTACGATCCACCTTCAATTATCGTAGCTGTCTTTGCCGAGGTTCACGAATCAGTGCAGAGACAGGGAAAGCCTTGGAGAAATGTGGCACATCTGCACAGCCCACATTTAGACACATTTTTGTGTAGAATTATTCAGGCTGTAGGTCAGGCTCGGTGTCTGACAGTCACAGAATAATGTTAACCCCGCCTGACAAGCCTCCCTTCCTCAGTTAAAGGATTCATCTAATCTATTCTGGATGTGCCTTTGCACTAAACATGCTACACTAAATAACAAAACCAAACCAGTTTTATTTGTGATGCGTGATAAAGTAATAAAATACACAATGTCAAGGTTTAAAGACATCACCAATGTTTAAAGCTGGAATATGTAACTTTTATGAAAAATATGTTTTTGTTTTGTGTTGTTTTTTTTGCTTTTTGTTATTTTTAAATATTTCCTGAAACTGCAAATATATTGTGACAGTATAACTTTAGAATCTATGAATAAACTTTATTTACCTTCTGGACAAAGACTATGCTCAGTAAAAACCAACTAATCAAATTCTGGAAGAGCATTGTAAATCATACTTGTGTATGCGCTGCACAGAGAGTCAGCTTACCCTTGCAGGTAAAATGGGTTATCTGCCGTCATTGGTGGCCAAGCTGCTCCTTTGTGAAAAAGGTGTTGCAGCTCTGCGACCCTTTCCTTGGATGGATGTACAGCATAGCATACTCAGCTAGCACAGATGGCTAGATTGCATAGACAGCAATACAAATAGTGTTATTTAAAGGCTCTTTTACTTTCTCAGTTATAAATTATCTACTGATTTACTTTAATAAAACTACCGTAGGCTAATTAGGCAGTAGGCTGCCTGTTTTATTTGAAACCATGAGAATCTCATCCTGGCCTTTGCCTGGTTTCCATTAAATGAGCGTTAGTTTTTCTGTAAGTGTATATAGACTCATGTGTCTGTGCATGTTTCCATCTATCAGTATTCAGTCCAACATAGCAGCTGCCAAAAGCTTAGGAGGCTGTTGCTAGGCAATGCCATTTAAAATCCATCCTTCTCTGTATGTTGGAAGCAGGGTGGCTCTGTTTGTCTTCTGGGGTTGTAGCTAATACCACAGTGTAAGGTTGAGTAGCATGAGACATTTGCCTTGTTTGTTTTCTGCAGCCGCTTTCCAAAAATGTTCACACTGGTTTGACCTCAGATCTGTTGAAACAATTGAAACTAAGCAGCTTTCTAGAAACAAAAGAGAGAGGACGTTTGCACTTTACATTTTCTAACGGGGCATTTTGAAAAGATCACTCATCTCGCTTACGTTTTGAAGAGACTTGAGTGGTCGAGCCACTTAAGTGTACATCCTTTGTTGACTCTTCGAAAGTAGGTCCATCCATCATAAAGCAGGATTATCCATCATAAGCTGACAAAACAGATACCACAGCTGTTGTTCTTTGCGTTCCCCCCCCCACTCAACACCCCCGTTCAGTTCATTGTGAGGTTAACTTGCTGTCTGCTGCTGCATCAGAAACTGGATGAAAGTGAGCAAAGTCTGTGTTTAAGGCATAGATGTTACTGTATGCGCAGCACAGATGGGGTTCTTAACTTGAATGCTTCGTTTCATACCCAAATTAAAGCACTTTTCTCTCTGCCTGCCACCATTTTAGCAGCTGTAGAATGTCTCTGCATTGGTTGATAGGAAAATCACCATGACTCGACTAATGACGTGGATTGCACTGCACATTTCATGTGTCTTATAGCTCTTTATTAGGAAAAGGGATACAGTCTTATGTTGATTTTCTTGTCATTTTCTGTTGTTTTGTTGTTTGTCAGATGAACATTGTCAAAACAAGAATACAAAACTATTGAATGCAGAGACTGCATAGCACCATAGTGAAGGGCGCACGAAGCCACGGAGAGATGACGTGGAGCTAAAGGAGTCAGTGAGAGCAGGCAGACCATGCAGAGCAGTGACGCTGCCAGAGAACAGTGTTTGACTTTGATTGTGACAACATGAGTCACCACTTCTGTTCCTCACCGCAGGGTCCGAGAATGAGAAACCACAACACCCCGGGGACCCAAAAATGTATCACTGTCCTTCTGAGTGGACATGCCCTCGTCTTTCCTTCACCCAGCTTTCAGCCACAACTCCTTCATCCTCCTCTTATCAAGTAATAGGTCGGTGATGGTACAACTACAGTGTTGGCTGATTTACACAGAAAAATTAATACTAGGAGACTGTAGAAAGTCCCATCTGGGCCTTTGGAGACAAAAAGGGCTGGTTAGAAAAATGTTTGTGTCCTCAATGGATTATTGTCTGACTATGAGTGTCTGTGTTTCAGTGAGTAGAGTAGTCATTTTGAAATCTGAAAGCGTTGGGTTTGATTCCAGCTCCCTCTTGCCACATGTCAGTGTCGTCTTGAGCAAGGCTTTTAAGCCAAAGTTGTCTACCAATCTGTGTATGTGTGTCTACGGCACTGTGAATGGGTGAATGTATATGTTGTCACAACTCTTGAATATCTAGTCAGCCCTGCTTCTGTTTATTTTTTTGGTCTTTATTTCTCTCTGACTGCCGCTGTATGGTTCCATTTGACTTGCGCTCATTGCATTTCCTCTCCTATTGAGGAGGTGTCTATAGTGAAACGTATACCACTACACAGCAGGAATGACAGCAGCAGATACAGAAAGTAAGCTCTTCATCAATAAATGTAACTCCATTTTAAATCATGTGAAGGTCAGCTGTCATCTGAGTTTTTAATGGCCGCATTCAGAAGAGCTCCTATTTTTATATAGCATTTATAGTAATGTTATATTAATACCCAACTCTGTTTCTAAGCAATCGGCTTTTACTATCAAGAGTTAGACGTAAGGTTTTCACCTGAAAAGAGAGGTAAAGGACTCTTTTCCGAAGAACTGCATGTCATTCTGGTAAAGAAATAGATAAGTGTATTGAAAAGAGAATCTTCAAATACATTTTGACCATTCATAAAACTAATCCAAAGCCAGAAGGCATTCAGTTGAGTCCTTGGTCACATGACTGAAGTAGAACATAAAAGTAAAAATGGAAACAAAAGTATTTTCCCTTGAGCCCGACAATGTTGAAGTGGAGCTGGTGAAGGACAAAAAAAAACCCCAGTAGAAATTAGATGGTAGGCAAGGAGGGGGGCATCAAAAGTGCGGTAGTCAGATTTCTCCAGACATTCAACATGATCAAGTTTACTGATTACTGAATGCTGGAAAGTGCAAAAACAGGCAGGTAGTGGCATCCTTGAACGCTTGAGGTAGAGAAAGGAAAGGGTCATGGGCATGATTAGCTGGATGTCCTACTGCCAGCCAACTGCTCCTCCAGAGTCCAATTAGAGTGGAGTTGGGTAGAGAAAGAAACCGTGGAAGATTTCATACATTCTCGGAAATAAAAAAAAAAAAAAAAGTGAAAAAAACTACAAGTCCTGACACAGAAGTCATGTTATAATCAAAGCCCCCAGGCACACAACCTTAGACATCCACACCGCTGTTGGCATGCTGAAAGAGCAGAAGATATGGCTTAGAGATTATGGCTTCACTTTTGCGAGAAACAGTACTTGCTGATGCTTGATTTTTATTACATGATGTGGCATTTCAACTTTTAACTCACATTTCCACAGCTAGCATTCTAATGGTCCTGTAAAAATATAGACACCGTTTTAGATTTTTGCATCCAGAATCATCAAAGTCTTCTCTCCCACCTTCTGACAGAAGGATATTTTGAGATGATCAGCTTCGGAGCTGAATCAGAAACATGGCAGCATGCGAAATCTTAGGATTAGAAGCATATCCTACATGTCCTTTGTGATTCCAAACGTCTTCGGTTTATAGACCTTGATTTCTACATTCTTAAATGAACCTTAGAAGTTTGAAATAAATATGCATCTTTGTAGTTATTGGACCAAATACGTCAATATATGTACTAATTTTTTCATCAATCTTAACTGAACACAGACCTTGATATTACATATTGTACAACTCAAACAGAAATCCGCTGAACGTCACATTGTAAGGTTATCAGAATATAAATATACTGATAAAAATGATTAATGTAGCAGATTTTAAGTCTGCCAGCTTGGCTTAGTTAGCAACAGGCGATAAAATGATTATTGCTGTTTAACACCTGGAGGACAAACAGGATAAATAATTCTTCTACCTTTTAAGTCCACAGCTTTTACAAAGTACTAACGAGGCTGCCAAGTACTTTTAATCACATTTACAGTGTACTCCTTTTAGATTGTGAACAAAGATGCCAAAGAAACCAAGTTTTATTTCTCCATTTTATCATCCTTATTCAAGTTTGTAGGACACAGTAGGAGTATAACCATAAAAACTGCAGACAGACTGCGATTTTATGCGTATAAAAACAAACAAACAAAAAAGCTAAGGTTGCAGTCTGCTGCTGGCCACACAAGCAATATACAGCAAGCAATGCTGTTTCTGTGTCTTGGCAGAAGCATGTGTGTGTGTGAGTGTGTGTTGCATTATGACCTTGAGTTCATCTCACCAGTGCAACCCCTGCAGGGCTGGGAAAGGACTCTTTTGAAGTGCCCGACTCTCAGAAAGAGCAAACAGACATTAGTGGACGACCAAATGCCTTCTAAAGTTCAGCCTTGGGGGTTTTCTGTGTCTGCACGTTTCTTTTTTTGCATTGACACCAACACATTCTCACATGGTGGACCACCTTTCAGAGCCTTCAGGTGCTGAATATGTACCAGTTAAGTCAACTGAACCGCAATCAGTCCCAAGCAACAACAGAGAGCAATATTGTTGCTGCATCAGTGGATCCTTGCGTGTGCCTGTATTGGCTGTGTTGTTGAGTTTATGGGTGACGCAGAATGACCTTTTAGCACACCTCAAACTCTTTGTGTAAAATCATGGCCAAAGTCATTAGGGCTCTTACTCGCTGTCAACCTTATTTGATCTCTGTTCGACGAGATGTTACCATGGAGCTCTCAAGAGCAGGCTTTGGTCTCAGATGGAGAAAGAACATACAGACAATTAACAAGTTGATTGATTGATTGATTGATTGATTGATTGATAGCGCTTGACAATGACTAACAAATCATCAGAAAAAGAAAATGCAAAATTAACAATAAAAACAAGGGAAAATGGCACTAATCTACATAGTATTAAAATCCTGTCTAAAGAAATGTCTTGAGCTTAGACTTAAAAATGTCTGGCTAACGCAAAGATCTATATGGAGTTTGTTATTTGGTCTCTTTTTCTTTTGTGTATTTTGTTTCCCTAGCTTCTTTTATGTCAGATGCAGTGCTTCTAATACATTTAGGTAAAAATTACAAGAAATCTTTTTCATGGTATAAAACTTTCATATTATTTGTTAGATGATTCAACATTTTCTCCATTTAAAATGAACAATTCAGATTTTCGAACAGTATCAATATTTGTATTTATAAAGAACGCTGATTACAAAAGAAACTAAGCCTTCAGCTTGTCATAAGGTACTGTACTCTTACGTTATGGAAATGTAGAAATCATTTTGTCTAATGTGATATATTAAAGTAGTACCTCATACTATAGTTGCATCATCTCCAGAAGGGAATGTAAAATGTACTATTTCTACCTCTTTATTTGTAGAGTCTAAGAATGTGTGTGAAGCAGCTTCCCCAAACAGAAGTAGAAAGAGGTCAGCTCGGTTCCCCAGAGGGAAACAAGATGGTGTTGAAACAGTCTGAAAAGGTAGATGTGGTGAAAGGAAGAAAAAAGGTTAGAGCTGTAGGGATTTCATTTAGTTCCAGGAAATCAATCACAGTCTGCCTGCATTTACGGAACAAGGCCACATATGTTTACAACAACAGATGCAAAGCAATAAAATAATAAGAACTTGATCAGAGGAGCTACATTGAAGGGAGATGAGGGAACATAGGTTCTATTTTTGTGAGCTCTTTAGTTTTACCTGAACAGACACAGACTGTCTTTATTTGTGTACAAGAGCAGTTGAAGGTTTTGTTCACAACTGCAGCACAGGAAAGCCTTCATGTTCAACCTCAAGTCATTAATGTTTTAGGCTCTAATCCAGGGTAATAAATTACCTGCGTATGGTCCTTTATATCGCTCACTGTGACTCTTAAAATATGCTAAAGAATTTAGCATTTTTAGCCATAAATGCTAAAGAATTCAACAATGTTCTAAAATGTATGGGTAATTAAAAACATGGCAACTTTAGCAGGTTTTCCTCGGTGTTTTTATTTTTACGAAGTTATTTTTTTGTGTGTATATCTTCTGGTTGCAAACATAAATACTTTTGTGACGTTGTTTTTAATACTTATTAGTTTATCTAGAAAAACCGATCATTACCTTAGATTAGCATTATCAGAACAAGAACCTAGAGGAACTCCTACTAGTTTATAAATCACAGACTTCTTATTCTTAGACATAGCTATACTCTTTCTTTTTTTCTTTTTCTTTGTTTGCCCTTTTCTTTTTTGTTGTTGTTTTGTTGTATTTATTTCTAATTCATGTAAAGCACTTTGAATTGCTTTGTTCCTAAAAATGATATTCTTTATGTTAAAACCTAAAATCAAGAATTGTTGTTCAATTGAAAAGTCAACACAAATGTAGAGATGTCTTGAATTACTTGGCACAATCAGTGGTAACCTCACAATCACCGTGTTTGATGTAAATAATAAAGAGTATTTATTTCTGTTCTTGGCAGTGATCAGCGGGCCTTCCTGTTGGAGAACGCTCCCTGTAACGTCCCCAACTGCAGCAGCGTGGGACGGATGTTCCGCATCCACTGGGACCAAACGGATCTGGGAGCGATCCAGAAGGCTGTCATGGCTACTTTCTTTGACATCTATGAGGATGTGAGTAGGGTGTCTTTTTATTATACGCTGCTTTTTCCTTCCGGTACTCTGTTCCCAGTTCACCAGTAATCAATATCTGCTATCTTTACCCAGTTTAAATATTTAATAAACTTATCAGACTCTGTGAAAATTTCAACATTGCGAAATAAATTTGATAGCGTAAACAAGAATATTTTTAATCTTGCGTTAATAAAAATGTATTATTAGTGTTTATTTTTATATTTCTTCCTTTTTGTTCCGTATTTGGTTTTAGCAGATTGTTTCCTTACATTATTGTCACTAATCAAATTAAAAGCTCCTCAGTCAGGGATGCAAACACTTGGTCTACTTCTGATTAATTGTCAATTAATGATTTGTTAGATTGAAATTAGTTCCAATTGATTTAGATTCTCAAAAACCGTCTTTGAGTGTTGGTGTGTGGCTGCCTTCCAGAAGAGGGCGCCGTTGGTCATTCTAACACAGATGGAGTTGATACAGCAATAAAGATGGCGAGGCATTCCTTCCTGTTTTGTTACATTTTACAAATATGTCAAAGTTAAATGTGAGAAAACTGCGTGTTTGTGTTTATTCAGTAATTATTTGTCTCTCCACGAGGCAGAATAAAATGTTAAACTGAAACAGAAGTTTTTTCATTGATCCTCATATATGTTCTGATCCATAAGACCATCCATAGTATGTCCCAGTCCTGATAATTACAGCAGCTAAACTTGTCTTTTTGTTTTGTTATTTGTATCTACATTTACAGGGAATATTAGACATGCTCATCCTGAGCAGTGCAGAGGACAAAGGCGACTTAATGATTCACGCATTGAAGAACAATTTTGAAGCTGATGCCTATTTTGTTAAAGTGATGGGTAAGTGACTTACTGGCCACATTTTCTCCTGTCTCTTCCTTTGTGTAAAAGAAGCAATTTGACCAACGAAAGAAAGGCCTTTTTTTTTTTCTAAAAGTGTCTTCGGCACATTACACACTAGTTTTTCTTTTATTTGCTATAACAGCCCCTCCTAGACCAATTAAACACAAGCAAGTCTATTCCCCAATCTAGAGAGCAGATGGCCGTAACTATTATCTGTCATATAATTCAGATTTTTTCATCTGCAGTTCCTCCGTTGCTGCTGCAGACTAGAGCTCATTTGTGCTCTGTGTTCAATTCTAAATCCATTAAGTTAAAATGGACATTTTAAGCACAAAACTTCTATGTCCCAAAAGCCAATATGTATAGTCTACCCACTTTCCCTGTCTCTGCGCTATCGGCCTCAATAATGCTTAAAAATTATGTGCAACATTGTTTTGAATATAGTCTAGTTGACATTAAAATGCCTTGCAAAAGTTGACATAGAAAATGTCTTACATTTTCTCATGTCACGATAGGAAATTTTGCTGGATGATAAATTGTCCCAGAAGTTATTGCGATAAACGATAACATTGTTGTTTTGAGACCATTTTTAAGTGATATAATGATAAAGGCATAATAATGCAAGAAGACATTCTCGTCAGTCTAATGCACACCCGATCAAATAAAGTGTTACCAGATGGATACTTTGAAGTTTGTAAATGTGTCATGACACAGTGTAAAACATCACAAGGGATGTGAATAGTTTTGCACTGTTCTGCAGTTGAATAAGTTGCATTAGTTATAAAGGGATCATGCTAAATAAAAGCATGATCCTCTTAGAAATGTTACTGTACATTTCAGCTATGTACAGTAACTGCGTGTTTTTTCTCTCTCCTCTAAAAATAATCCACTGTTGTAACCATTACTTGGCCCATTAAATTGAAACTAAAACCAGTCCACATCATCTACGTAATATGCTGTGTTTTGTCATGTTAAAAACCTTGTTTTTGCACCAGATGTCTAATTATAGAACCCGTTCTCTCAGTTTGTCAATACGGCTTCTTTTGTAATTATCTTTTCGGCAGCGTTTGAGTCCAACGCAGACTCGTTATATTCACGTCACAATCTCGTTTATCATCTTTGAGCTCAGTTGCAGACGGTTCTCTTTTCGAAAGGGAGAAGCAGACCGTTTGTACGCTGATCTTAGAAATCGTGACGGTTCTAAAAGTGACAAGCGTCAAGCAGGTGACTGAGATCAGTAATTATGCCCCCAGCTAGACTGAAAACACAGGGAGGGGGGCATAAGCTGTTGTGTGGGAGGTTAGTGGATTACAGACATTACTGTCGATCAATAATAGAGGTGTTTCCATTAGCTATTTTCAAGATTTAAGGTTCATTTTATTAGGCTTTCTGTGTGAGCAAAAGCATTAAAAAGATTGAGACCCTGCAGATTATTATCAAAGCAGCTGGATCTAAAAACAACACAAAGCAATTTCTGAAATATAAATACAAATGAACAAAAGCAGAAAAAGATTAGTGACAGCAGCAGCACCACTCCAACAATATAGCAGTTAAGGATCATTGAGCAGGACATCGAGTTTAGAAGGAACAACCTTCATTTGAGTTGCTTTGTTCTCACTTTAAGACTTTTGAGCTTTCTGTATAAAAGCATAGGTGAAACAGTTCGTACGCGGGATGAGTGGGGTCCTCCGTGATGAAGGACACACTGCTACAACACCTGCTGTTTTAGATGTCCTTAATAGCACAGAGGCTGCGACGACTTGTTTTTTCGGTCAGCTATGATCAGCCCAGCAGCAGAGATGTTTTTACCTGTGGCAAAAGGAAAAAGAAGGAGAGTGCGGAGTCCACGAGCTTCCTCCTTACCTTCCCCATACTAATGCAGAGCTTGTTTGCTCTGCACCCATTCTAAGAGTTCTTTGGGCTCCCTCTTGTGCAGTGACTCATCCCTGCTGAATACCAATCCTCTCGCAATTATTGCATCGAAGGATGTCCTAATCCGTTTTTTAATGCCCATTACCAATTCTTGGTGAGATCTTTCAGCATTGTGCCTTGACAAATACCGAGTCCTAGTCCAATATGTAATAAAATCAGTACAAGGTATAAGTCGTAAAAATCTCTAGTTTACAAAAGCCGTAAAATATAGGTTTTTCTTTGGTCTGATCTTCACACGGTTGTCATCACAGAGCAGTTATCAACATGTCATATCAGAACAGAGAACAAGCATGGAATAATTCGCTTAGCATTTTATCAAACTGCTCACCATGACATCATCATCGGCATGCTCAAGATGTGAGTTTATAGAAGAATATAGCTGTATGTAAGAGGCAGGAATGTCTTTAAAAACAAATGCTAAAACTATATTGGATTTTGGCAACATGTTTTCCATCCATGCTGCTTTCTCAACTGAGTCGCAGAGTTTCTGCAGGACTGCTTTAAAGTAATGTAATCAAAGTTCAGCTCAGAAACATATCTGACTCTTACATAAAGCTGCAGCCTTAAATAAACTCATATCTTGCTCTGTTGCTGATGATGTCAGGGTGAGCATTTTCCTGAAATGCTAAGCTAATGATAGCATGCCATAATTAGTTATAGGACTTGTTTATAACTCTGCTTGTGTCCTATTTAGGGTGTGGTTCCAGGTAATCATGTGTTGAAAAAACCTACTTGGAATGAGGCGGCATGGATTTTAATAGTCTGTATTGCTTTTTTTTTTGTTTTTTTTTTTTGCATAAAACTTTAAATCTTTTTAGAAATAAACTATTTTAATTAAGGTAGCTGAAGTCTGCAGACTGAGAGTTTAGAAGGTAAAACGTAGGTTCATGACGAGGAGTTTGAAATGGGCCTGGAATCAAAAGCAACAGTTACTATTGATTCCAATGAACTTCTGTTAATTCCCATACAATTTTTCCAACTTTGAATATTTCTTTTATTTTGCTACCCTATCAAAGCATGAGAGTGTGAAACCAGCCCCATTACTTGATAGTCATAAATTAGTTTTCATGACCTAAAGAGTTTTCTACTGCTGATGCACATCTAAAATGCATCATTCACTTTGCTCTTCTTAAACCACATTGTTTACTTTTCGATGTAATAGCATTTTAGGATAGTTGTTTTCAAGGATTGCGGGTAATTAGGCTGAGGAGACGAGTGGGGATGTGGTGTGAAGCTCTGCGTGTTTCCCCCCTTCTGTAAATGAAACCCCCTGAGGTCTGGAGAAAAGCAGCAGCATATGGATCATAAGAGGCACATTCTGATCTAGATTCTCTCCAGGCATTGTAGGCTTAGCATTAACAATTTATAATCTAAAACGGGATCAGATTTTGGTGATGGTTAAAAAAAAATCCCAGGTGATTTGGTATTATTTTGAAGCAAAAATGGTAGTAAATACAAAAATAAATAAATAAAAACATGTATTTTTAGTCTGTTTGACAGCTCCAGCGCGATTGTTGTTTTGTGTGTGTGTGACCTTGGCACGTCTTCTTCCCTAATGCCTCAACACAAATTCCTTTGGTGCCGTCTCTTTAAACACTGCTGTTCTTTTCGGTATCCATGTCTTGTCTCACTGCAGCACTTCAAAAAAATATATACAGAGATGCATGCACAACAGAGAATCCTTTTCTTCCCCGACACGTTGATGAGAACTCTGTCAGCTCCACAGCTTCTTCCCTGCATCTGACTTCAGTTGGTACATTTTTCCTGCTTGTAAATATTTCATACATGTTTGGTCGTATCCAGCTGAGTAGCAATAGACAAAACAAATCAAAATAAAAGAAATATGTTGTGCCATCTATTGTATCGTATCAACAACTTATTTCCCTCTGTCAAAAACAGCTTAATAGCATCCACCCACATCGACCCCAAGAGAGGAAATTGTTTTTTTTCTTCTTCTTTAAATGTCTTGGCATGAGTACTAACGTTTTCACCTTCGAAGTGAGGCTGTGAGAGTGAAGTTCATATTCAATCCTGGCACATCGTGTCAGCCAGCACTGCGTCTCTGTTGACAGCCTGATCCAGCCCTGCCTTCTATAAGGTGGAATCCTATTTCCTCCAGATGACATCCCTCGGCCCTCCCCTCCGCCGTATTGAGCATCACCCGCCGGGGAATTGACGGCTTGAGTCTAACGCGTGTGTCTGTGCAAAGATCCCGCGGTCTGCTTGGACTCTCTGGGATGAATCCATCAGTTCTATCGCAAACCTCAGACAGCAGCCTACGCTCCCTGCAAGGCAGAGGTCTGAACTCTTGCTGGGAGGCGACTTGGACCTGCACAAATCTGACATCTTATCTGTCCAAACACCTGACACGAGTGCATTGCATCTGGACCTTTACCTGCTTTGCTGTCTGAGCGTTTATTATTTAAGACCCAGATGCAAAACTATGGACAAAGACTCAAGCCTCCATGGGGCCCTAAGCGAAATGTGGTTTTGGGGCCCTCTAGTTCTGCTAACAATGTGGACTTGGTGCAATCAGCAGCCCAATCATTAGGTCATTCACGCACCTGCTACAAACGTATTGCATCTGTGGCAATGCTGTTTACATTATATACATGTATAATAGGATACATTTATTGGCCAACTGATTTATCAACCAGTTTATTTCTGGGCGCCGATTTCCTTAATTTTGGGGGATCGTGATTGGCTGATACTCACATGTGAAGCCCATCTTATCCCCTGATCCTATCTTTGTCAGCAAAGGTTTAAAAATCAGGCTCTGTCCTCGTCTGTTCTACAGTGAGAGGTTTGACTGACAGACCGAACCACCAGGTCAGGTCTGAACATATACAATATTCACCCCACTGTTACCAAGTCAGTGACTCTCTTGCAATAGTTGGCGACATTTCAGACAAAAAAAAAAATTATACCAACCAAAATCAAAATGAACAGGTCAGTAGCCAGGGATCGGCCAGAAAACTGCAATCCAAGTGCAATTTATTTTTTTCCTTTTAATCAATAAAATAATTTCTACATACTTTATAAAATATATATTATTGTAAAAACAAATCACTTCATGGTGAAATTGTGTGTTTTTGATATTATAATGACAGAAATAAAAAACTAAAAAAATCAGCTCCCCTGAGGGGCCCCTTAGTGGCCCTGGGACCCTGAGCGGCTGCTTAATTTGCTTATGCCTTGGGCTCAGCCTACTAAAGCCTACTAAAAGATTTCAAAGCATGTATCTACATTGGATCTATTTTTGAAAGTAAAATTGGACACAAATGTCATAATGATGCATGTATCTTACAAGATGAACTCATACAGGACTGAATAAGATAAGATTTTACCCCAAGAAATTAATAAATCACTCCAACAGCTCCTGCTTGTGTTCGCAAATGAAATCCAGGTTTAATTTGACTCGCCCATATATTGGAGTTTTACATATTGATTTAATTTTAAGATGATTTTAATCCCCCCCAAAATACATAAAAACAACACAGCAGGGCAACTCAAGAACTGCTTCCTTTTATGGTTTTGGGCCCTTCAAAATAAGGCCCAAAACCATGTCTAGAACTAGATTTAAGTCTTAATTTACATACCCTCATGTATATTTCTAATAACATGTTATTCTATGTTATTAGAATAACTATGTTATATATTACTTCAGCTGGTCAAAATCTAATGATGGCAGATGTTCCCTATGATGAGCAACAAGACTGTGCTGTCTTAATATTGACGATGTAAGTCATGCTGTGGATATATCCATGTTTGCCACGAAACTGATCTAAATATCATTCTTGAAATATTAAGTCTTTACAATGGACCGCCAGTATTCATGTGAATACTTGAGACCACCCCTGAAAACGCTTGTAACTGCTTATTTTTAAGTCGAACACCAAATATACCTTAACATGCATTAACACGCACAATGGAAAGTGTCTCAAAACTACTACAGAAGATAATATTCCCTGACTTCCTTCTTTTTGCTCCTGGCAGTATAACCAGTCACTGTCAAGGAAAACGAATGGCAGTCCTGGATTAGCTTCTTTGTAAACGCTAGCAAGTCAATAGTTAGACATTTGCATTTTCTTTAGAACAAAACGCCACAGAAAGGTGAATTTTCCTGGATAATTTGTGGGTACTTTAGACAGACCAGTTCACAAAGAAGGAGAATCTGCAAATTCTGAACGGTGGCATCATTTCATGATCTACAGATCTTGTGCTAGCAGTATTTTTGAACTGCTTGGTCTTTTCTTATTGCTGTATCTTGCCTTTGAAATGAATGTTTTTCAGAACATAATGCAAGCAGCATCGCCATTTGGTCAGGATGTTCCACATAATACAGCTGTAGACATTGGATGTTTTTGTTCAGCTTTAACTTCTTTTCTGAGTTGTTCAAACTGTTGGCTGATCTTCCCTTTGGTGGTTGAGGTTGCCATCTTCTTGTCTAACATTACCTCTGTGGTTTTATCAACGTTAGACGGAGAGAGGTTGTTGTTTTTCACACCACGTCATCAGACTTCCCACCTTTCCATCAGTGATCAGTGAGTCATTAGATCGACATCTGAATGTTTCAGGATGTTGTTCATTTGTCAGGCAGAACAGTCATTAGTTAGCAGTGTTCAGAGGAAGACTGGTGCCTTGAGACGTCCCGTGTGCCATGGTTAGAGCGCAAATAAAAATATGAATCAGAGCTGAACGGTGTTTTTCACAGATCTCTATCGTAAAATGCTGACATTAAGACTTGATGTCAAGTTATTGTCAAGTGCAGAGTTTCTAAGAAATAAAAAAAATACAGCAACCGGTTGGCCATTAGACCCAAACGATGCCAAAGTTGGGATCTCCTGTAAAGCGTCTGATGGAGGTTAGCTTGATTTGTTCTTTTTGTAAACGTTTGTTCTTAATTATTTTTGCATTGCAAGTTAGGACACTTATTCCCTTATTCACTTATTTTTGGATGTTGTACAGCAAGAAGGATTTTTACTACCTGACCGTTGTTAGGATGCATTAACATTGCAATAAGTTAAAAGCTTAAATAATACCTGAACTATGACCCCAAATCTCAGAAGAATTGAAAAGGAGTTGAATGAACTCCTGTATGATCTTGAGCTCATATGATGAGTCAACAGATAAATGGCTAATGATTAAAATACATATTGCAAGCAATATTTAATTTTTGTTTGCAAATATACTGTTGTATTAGCTCCTCTTATGTCGTCCCGCCATCCACAGGATGGCAGAATCCTTATGATGCGACCACTTTAAACTTACTCACTCTTGTGACCCCCACACACAAAAAAACTACTTCCATATATAGTTAGGCTGGTCTTGGATTATAACAACGACATGCGTGTCTGTCAAGTTTTACACAAAGCATGGTGGCTCCACATTAAGCTGCGAGAAGCAAAGTGGTAGCGTGGCGGACAGATGGATGGATGATTACTGCCGAAGGAGGGAGGGGATGGAAGCAGTCATAAACTCCAGAATTAGAAAGAAGGATAAAACGACGGCGGAAGGCGGGCGGAGGGGTGGCGGGGGGGCTGCGTGTGCAGAAGTGTCTCCGAAGTGTGTGTCGAGAGTGTGAGTGCGCTCTATGTGGGGAAAGGAGATGAAGAGAAAGACTGACAGGCAGAACTGTACGAGTTGATTAGTTTCCTGCTCACTTATTAGGATGCAGATTAGCTGCATTGAGAAACATCTGGTAGCTTTTCTCCAGCCCACATACTCCTCCTCTCCTCACTCCTTCACATCCCTATTCATCATTCCTCCCACCATATCAGATCCAGACCTCTTCTCTCATCCCTGCACATTTCCTGTCCTCCTATCTTTCTCTCATTCCCCCGTCCCCTTGTGCTTGCTTCTTTCATTTCCTCCCATCTAACCCCGTCAAGCCTCTGTTCTACGTCTTAGTCTCACCTCTCCTTTTTGCTGTCAGCGTGCCGCCACTCTTTTTCTTGATTCTTGTCGACAAACCCTCTTGTTTCCACCCCACCATTTCTTCCTGCTGCCTTGTCAGTACATGCTGTCGTTTTAGTCCCTCTTTTCATTTCACTCAAAAGACATCGAGAAGATTTACATCAAGTCGATCAGCCCGGTTTCTGTTGTCCGGAAGAAAATTTGACTGCAGGCGGTGTGTTTGCACCGCCGTGAATGCCTTTTGCTGTATGAGTTTCGGCACAAAAAGACACCCGCTCCCCGTGTTTATCAAAAAATAGCATCCTGTACCGGTTTGTGTTGACAGCTGAAGCTCTACTGCTTCTGCCTGCCAATGAGACATGAAGCAAGTCAAGGGAATGAATTGTGTGCTATGTTGATGGCATTGTGCAGACAGCCTGAGAAGTGATTCTTTTAATGCCAATAAAAAAAAGTTTGCCACTGATGAATGTGTCAGCCTTTTCAGAAATCTACGGCTGTCTGCATTATTGGCTCCAGAGGTAAGACAGATTCATCATCTAAATCACAACTACAAGCAAATTCTAGAGATGCACAAGCCATCAGATATTGATGCAATTTTGAGCCAAGTCCAATTTGTCTTTAGGAACTGCAGTAGAAGATATTAGAACAACATTCAAAGTAGTACTTCTAATCTTTGTGATCTGTTTTTGTCAATAAAAGGGGCGGTATTGTGTATTTTCCAGGCCCATAGAGCCACTTTATTGCATAATCAAGTAATTGTTACTTTCATTTGTCAAAAGAATTCTGCAGATGTCAAATAGGACTTAAAAGAAACTTTGCAATTTGACAGTTTGAAATTGGGCCTAAGTCTCTTTACGAAGTTGCTGGTCCTTCAAACCCTCCACCTTCATCATGTCATTACAGCAATGCTTCTCATTGCGCCGTTTGCAGCCTTTCTAAGGAGCGGTGCACTGAGATGCGCAGTTCCACCATCTGTTTGTCAATTGCTGCTGCTGCTAGTTTGAAGCAACTGAGTGGGGAAAGTGCTCTATAGGGCAAAAGCTGAGCTAGAGACTGCTGCTTCAATGCGGAGCTTTGTGGGAGCAAGCATTTAGTCACCCTAAATGATTGCCATGGGAGGTGAAAGGATTTCTCAAACATGCATGAAAGAATCAAGCCAACACTCCAGGTGTGTTTTTGATGAGTAACATTACAAAATGTTATTCATTGTAAAATAGTCAATTTTACATAACACCCCTTTTATTTGTTCTTATTTTAAAACAAACATGAAACTAGTTCAATATCCACTGACAATTTTTTATTAGTGTTTAGTGCTGTTAGGCTTTACACTAATAACACAGCAGTCTCTCTATATACTGGACAAAGTATTTAGACACTTTTTAAAAGCTGCCCATATTCCCAAACCCAACCTGTTTGGAAATGTTTGTTGGTATCTGATAGTTGTTGAAAATTTTAAGAATAAAACCTTGCACCTCTGCTGTCCTCTGTTCAACTCTCCTGTTATTTGCTGCTTAAGTTCACTTTCTTTCTCTCACTGCCAAAATGAGCCATATAAAAATCTCTGTATTCTGCAAAGATTACAGTTTCCTCTGAATTTCATTGTCAAAATACTTTGCCATCTTACTTTGTTTAAAACACCTCACTGATGCTGAAAATGCTTTTCTTTGAGTCGTCTTCACTCAGTGACTACATCCACTCCATGCAACTTTGCCTTTATCAAGCAGAATACAAGGAATATTAATCTTCAGTTGGTAACTTATTATATTTCCATGTGATTTAGTGACTTGTCAGCACACATTTTCACTGTATATATTTAATTATTCCTAGAAAATTGAGCATGGAAAAAAAGCAGCACAAGACCTAATGCTGAGGTTTTGGATGCCAGTGTAGCCAGCTTGTGTCTTATGACTCATTTTTTGATAGGATATGACTATATATCACCTACAGGATCATTAAATGCTATATTTTTGATAAACTTAATCAAACGTGAAACTCACAAGACCTCAGTCCAGCTGCGGTAACATTATTGTAAATGTGATTGTATTGAGAAAATCACAGACCAAGCAGTGATGTAGTGTTGGAAGTCTGTGTTAATTACTTCCGAGGTTTATCAAGTTCAATTTCATTAGGGTGGACCAAACTCAATGAGAAATGAGGTAGCTAGATGGCAGCTTAATTAGCACGTTATGGATTGAAGTTCAGATGATGAAAACAAACGCGGCACTTAATTACAAATTACATCTAATCACGATGTGATTTATGATGCAGATTGCTCTTGTCTGCAAATTACAGCTGATAGTTGACCACAAACAAAAATCTGAAGACAGTCGCACTTCCGTAAAAAAAAAAATTCTTTATTACTAAGTAGAAACTATGCTCTTTTGTGATTTCTATACCGTCCTACACTGTCGAAGACAAATTCATTGCTTGTTTCAAAAGCCAAGATTGTTCATTGTCCGGTCATATTATGACATTTTGCTTTGGTATAATAAATTGTTGGATGAAGAGAGTTTGTTTGGGTTGTCGGGGTCTGGAGCCTCTCCCAGCTGCCGTTGTTAACAGACACCTGGCAGCCCGCTGGGCTGAACCCGGAGCCGTCTTGCGTTGTCAGGTGAAACTGCCTGATCGAGGTGGCGGTCAGCATTGTATTTCCAGTGTTCTTCTGAAAGCAAAACATGCTGCAAGGCCCAGCCAGCTGTTCAGGGAACAAGCTGTAATGAGAGGACCAGAGGCAACTGGGCGAAGCTTCCTCTGGGAGTGGAGTCCCTGGAACAGCAGGACAACAAGTCTTTTGTTGCACTTTCACCAGCTCAGACAACTACAGCTATGTATAAACTTGGACAGGTTTGAATAATTTATTTTTCTTATTTCTGTTGGACTGTTTTGGTTAATAAATAACAGCTTCTCTTGCTTTTTGAAACTATATTTTTGGAATAAGCTGCTGAGGAGGATGGTGGACAACTTGCTAGGGAGGAGTTGATAAACATTTGGTCTGGATTGTGATGTAAGTTGAGTAATTGATTAATCGGGTAAATTAAACTGGCATATTCTGCAGATTTCCTTTTTTATACAATATCTGGTACACATTAAAATGTGCAAGTAAACAAATAATTCAGTTCTTTTTCTAAATAACAAGATAAGCATTTTATTGCCTGAAATGCCAAAACATAGCATTCCTTTATTGCACTCTTGATCATTTCTAGCAAAGGGGACACCTAAAAATACTTATCATATCAACGTGGAAAAAGCTCAGTCCTTTCTGCTTAACAGCAATACTTTTTTTTTTGATTATTCAATTTTATAATTGGATATCAAAAGGTTAGATTCTTCTCACAAAGTTTTAACCACGTGAATCCGAAACAGTTCAACTTGAGTTTTTGGTATAGCATATTTATTTTGTAAAAGCTAAATGTATGGCTTAATTACCACTCTGACTATGTTCTTCCAACCAATTGGCTTGCTTTCATGTATACTGCAGTTAACAATTAATCAGCTACTAATTTAGTTGAAGATTATTTCAATAATCGACTGATACTAATATGATTAATAGTTTCAGCTGAAGTGTACATGTAGGATGTGTAGTAAGAGTTGTTGTTTATAGCCGTCTCTGTATAATACTTCTAACTCCAACTGAATGAATGGACTTCCAGTCTGGCAACAAACCAGCGTGCTCTGCTGTGAGACCTGCTGATGCTGTGGTAAATACCAGAGCTCAAATCTAATTAGTAGTGAAAGTGGTGGAAACTACCAACAGCCATCAATCAGTACAACAGTTTGATCCCGGGTAGACTGAAGAGAAACTAGTGTGAAGTTACAGTCTCCGCCACAGAAGATCAGCAACATCAGAAGACGTTACTTCTTCACTATCCTCCAGACAGAGAAGAATAACTCAGATTTTCTTTTATAAATGTTGACATCTCTGAAATGATAACCTTTCTTCTGTTTGGAAATTAGCTCAGTACGTGCTCGGTAGAAGTTGTAGGAACAACAACTCTGCCGTCTCTCATCCTTGTTGGATCAGTAATCATGAGCATGTGGTCATTTCTGAACTTCCTCTTGCTTTTTGTGACCAGATGTCACCCCACTTCCTGTCACAATGTAAAATGCGGGTCAGGCGCATGTTGGCAGGAGCGATGGCCTCGCACGCCTCCAACCAGCCCTACAGTCAGCAAAAGCAGCCTGAGGACAATAGGAAGTGATGAGCATCTCAGAGCAATGCTGCTCAGCTGTCAGTTGTTGTTGCATGGTACTCTATGTGTGTGTGAGTGTGTACTTTTTGTGTCTGCTCAGGTCTCATTGACTTGCATTTGTTGCCACAAGAGCTGACACGGCCTGTCATGTTTGCCTACCGAGGTCTGCTCATCACATTTTCCACTTTTCTCTGCCAATGTGTGTGCGTGCGTGTGTGTGTGTGTGTAGTGTTTCTGTGTGTCTTCTGAACAATCAGCAGTAAATTGGAAACTATATAATAGTTTGTGTTTTCTTAACGGATGTGAGGGATATATTTTCCCAGACAGTTAATAGTGTTAGTTGCAAACTTTATATGAATGTTCTCGCCTGGCACAGTCGTAACTCTGTTGCAATCTATAATGTCATCGAAACTGCCAGGGCAGAGGCAGGTGCAAGCACAAGCCATGCTTTTAAAGAGCCATTTAGTTACAGAATATGTCCATATGGATAACCTGGACGTGAAATGTTTCCCGTTGGGATTCAGTTTGGATCTGTAGATGGGATGTTTTGGGAACCTAGCTGAGCGGTGAGGAAAGCCTCAGTCTGTCACTGCCACACCAAGCACTCCTTCAGGCAGTCTGTCCTCTGACTGTCCCCACCTCATCAGGGAAGTAGCAAAAGAACGAAGTCAGCAGGGAGTCAATCCTACACCCAAAGCTAAGCTGCTAGAAGTTCTTCTCTTGCATGCATTGATTAAATTTTTGGAAAACTGAAGGAAGCATTGAACTACTGACCATTAATACTTTTATATCACCTGGGTATACATTTTAACTTATCTGTTTGTAGTAGTTTGTTTTAAGAGTTTCAATTTGAGAAAAATTTGCAAGGTTTACACACTGACAAAACAACTTGGATGCCATTTATTGCTACAGTGAGTTGTACACCTTAAATCCTACTGGATATCATTGATTAATATTTGACTCGTATTGAAATTATTTGGTGTTACAAAAATGTCTTAGATACATCATTATTTTATTTAAATATACCCAAAATCAGAACCATCTGTTCCCAGACTGTAGCTGAAAAAACCCTTCTTTATCAGATCCAGGTTGAGATTCTTGACTGATTAAATTATATTAATTATTGCAAGAAAAATAGTAAATCCAACTGCAGGTCAAGACTTCTCAGACCTATGTGTCGGTTTCCAAGGCAACCTTTCATCGCAGAAATATAACATAACTGGATACTGGGTCTTAAAGGTCACCACAAATCTATTCTGACAATTTATGGAAATCCCGCATAGTACAATTTTTTGGGAAAAAAATTATTTCTATTTTTTGTTTTTTTAACTGATATTTGGCAAATTTTCATAGAGGAAAGTCACATTCTACTTGTTTCCACATGAATGCATTTGTGCAGTGATATTTCTTCAGCATTTTTATATCTCCAAAATGTGATAATGTAGTCTGAAGGGAAGATAGTGTACGGTAACAGAGTGTTCCAGTGATCCCACGGGATCAGAGAGTCAACTCCTATGACATCACAAAGTGAGACCAGCTGATGACATCTGTCGTATCCATGGTGAAGCTTTCTCTACAACAGAATTTCCTACTTCAGAATCCAACAGATTGTATCAAGAAGCAATTTAAGATATTTTAAAGCTAATTTTAAAACAGCTTCCATGATTTATACGCTGAAGAGCTTGTTGGAGTGTGTTACACGGGCAGTAATGCTTGCACAACCTGCTGATATTCTAAAGTTTGAAAGTCAGTATTTTTTAGAACTATTAGAGTTTGGAAAAACTATGCCTGGCATTGACCATGCAGACCTTATTTTCCACTTTCAAGAGCAATGGGAGCTTAATTTCTTGATACGCGCTTGGAAAGAAGAGGACACTACAGCTTCTTCTGCCCCAAGTCTGCATCCACAAGATGCTTCAAAGAAAACAAGTCCAGATGTCCAAGAAGTACCTGGACAAAAGGGTCCAGCTGTAACCGTATCTGATGTCCAAGAAAGACCTGGAGAAATGGCTGCATCTGTATCCGTATCTGGTGTCCAAGAAAGACCTGAAAAAAAGGGTACATCTGCAACCGTATCCGGTGTCCAAGAAAGTCCTGGAAAAAAGGGTACATCTGCAAC